>APFE031435743.1:0-14598 GCA_000404065.3 Pinus taeda
GTCTCTATGTCCTTGATGTGGTACTGATCCATCTCCTTCCTCAGCCATTTTAATAGGTTTCTCTGTGTCAGAGTCACTTGTTTCAAAGAGGCGATTAAGGAAAGATTGTTCAGTCATTGTGCTACTTTCTCCTTGTGTGGAAGACCTAGGAAAGTCCTTCTTCTGCGATTTATGTGTTAATAAATTTTGTCTTTCGATGAGAGTAAGTCTCTGTCCTGATTTTTGTTTATCCTCTAATGCTTGTATGATGTTCTCCTCATCTGGTGTTGAATTCTTTAAAGAGTCTGCTCCTAATGATGATGGGTTAGTTTTTGAATGGTGGGGGGTTTTTATGAATCTACCCTGACTATCTCTAAACCTAGGCATAAATGAACATGATTTTAACTGTGTTTTTGTTTATTTTTGTCTATTGAAATATTTTTTCTTTTAAATCCTTTAAGTACGCCTCCCCGGCAACGGCGCAAAAATGTAGTGTCCTACCTAGGGTGCTAGACTAGGCTATATTTATTATCGACTAGGGTGCATAGACTTAGAGGTGTGTGCCTAAAGTATATAGACATAAAGGATCTAATCTTCCTAATTACAATGTTATTATTTGATTCAATATCAAACTAAATCACCCTAAGTATCACTATCTACCAAGATTCAACAAATCAAAACGCTGTGTATCACTGCAATTAAAGATTTTAGTCTCCTTACAGAGACATTATACATAAAACCTCTGTTTAGCGACTACTCAACATTCATTAACAGTCATGCAAGATAAAATATATGGAAATCATAAGCATAAAGTTCATGACAGTGCTCTACAAGATAACAAGGGATCGAATCCCTTACAGGATATGATTCACGATCCAAGTGATAATCTATTCAAGCGCATTCATAAACATATAAGCATAAACATAAATCGATTTAATCACTGCGCATATCAATACCAAATACCCTAACTGTAATTGAAATAAAACAATATTATACCATGTACGCAGGGCTCGTCCGCGTTCCAGGTATACTGGGCTTGTTATCCAACGATTACCAAATCAACACAACACAATCGTGACTATAATGCAAGTCTTTTGTATTAAAATCGAAACTCTGTTCTTGAAACAACGATAATGATAACCCTTATACAACCGGTTCAGAACTATATTTACATATGGTTTTACATCCCTTGAAAACGGATGTACATTCATGAGCAGCTGTTGCTGCTTTTACCAAAACACGATTTTTGAAAATGTTTCTATCCTAGCTGATATAAAAAAAAGGAAACAAACTTAAATTGATTTGGACTGTGTGTTGTTGCTGCCTTTATCGCCAACATGCCATAGTTGACCCTCGTTGACCGCGCATGTAGGAGGGTTGATTCCGCTGCGAGATAGGTGCTCGTCCATGCTTGGACATTCTGCTTTTCATCCATATCCTTCGCTCTAGCCTGGCTGTCATGCCACATGTCAAACAATAAACCAATTACAGGATGTTGGAACTTCTTGTAGTCATTTTGCCAAAAATTCCTAATTCATTAACATAAAACCCTTAAATCAATTTCAATGCAATTTAAAAACTATAAGACTATTAATTAATCAATTTCCAAGGGATCTGAGAGATAAATGATGAAAAGAGGTAGGCAAATGTCATGTTTTGGGAGGGAAAAAGGGGTCATGGAATGGTACCAACAGTATTACCAGTAGTTTGGAATATTAATTAATTAATTCTCCATGAGTTAATTAGTTAAAGAAAAGCAAACTTTAAGTCTTTGTGACAACACGCAATTATTTCTCCACTAATTGGGGAATGTTTCCTTGATTTACTCCACTAATTGAGGAATTAAGGATGAGTTCTATATTGAGAGGATTAATTGAATTACTTTAACTTAGTCAAGTTCAGTTAGATTAATTTAACAAGTTGTTAAATTAATGAGATATAGTTTGTTGATGCTTACATGCATGTGAAAACTATTATTTTCAGATAACTATGTATTCACTCATGGATAACTGATGCATGTCAGTTCTGTCAGAGACCCAGTTCAGATCAGATGTGGGATAGTGTACTATCAGTTGGATGGATTTTTCCTATAAAGGAAAATCATCCAAGTAGAAGGATCAAGGTTCCTTGAGGATTGTGCAGTTTTATAGGGTGTGAGATCATTGTTACACTTGGTAACATGAGGATCACCTAGGGAAAACTACACAAGGAAATAGGAGGCTTGGATGGCAGAGGAGAAGGCTTAGGAGAAGTCTTGATTGCCTATGAGCATCCAGGAGGATTGCACTGAGAGCTAGCTAGCTGTGAGAGTTAAGGCTTTGTGTAATCCTGATGTATTTCCACCTTCATCTATGAGGATTGTACTAAGAGCTGGCTAGTTGTGTGAGAGCTAAGGCTTTGTATAAATCCTATGTATGATAATACAGAGATGGGGTTTTAGGCTGGTGCTTTCCCCTAGATATTTCTTCTGTGTTATGTGTGATTGATTTCTCCATATCGGTTATATGTGTTCTTATTGATGTTGCTCATGTTCGATTAAGCTTCCGCAAATTTTATGGTAGATGTAGATCTAGTATTATGCTTTAGTACATTGCATATATCAGTTTGATCTACAGGTGAAATTTCTACAAGATATTAGTGAGCTAGGTGATTTGTAGAGAAAGCTATAGTGCAAGGAATCCCAAGACAACGTAGAGCATGCAAGCTGCAGCAATGCGAGAGGCACAAGTGTGTTGCACAGTGTAGGGTAGCACAGAGAAGGATGCAATGGTGCGAGATGCATGGAGATGTTGCAGTAGTGCAGAGGTCAGAGAGCGAGTAATTGTCAGCAGCAGGTAGAGCTTCAGCATCAAAGTATGTTTCTAGCCCAACAGAGAGGTCAGTTGGGAGTTTTTTTGTTCCGAGTGTTGCTGGAGCAACTGCACTTGGTAGATGTGTTGCATGCAGAACATTCTAGAGTTACAGGATCGGGTTTGAGAGAAAGCCTTTCTTATTGATAGGGAGTGTTGAAAAGTGTGCAACAAGAAATGCTAAATTTAGGAAGTGCTAAAAATAGCACTTCTAAAAATAGCAGTTTGGCCATTGAGCATTTTGGCCACCTTGGGTGAGAGGTGAAACTACTAAAAATAGCATCTTCTAAAAATGGCATTTCTGGGTCCCTTCCTATTTATAGCAGTCTTTAGTCTATCTATAGGAAGTAAATTTGAATTGATATTAATAGCAGTTTGTAAATTAATTAATTAATTCAATTTGAGTTAATTAGTTAAGGAATTTTGAACTTGAAGTCTATGTGAGGACATGCAACAGTTTCTCCTTTGATCGAGGGATTTATCCATTAGTTAAAGGATGAGGATGAGTAGTAATTATGAGTTGTAATTAGTTGGCTCAATTAACTGAGTCAAGTCCAGTTAGATTAATTTAACAAGTTGTTAAATTAATGAGATTCAATTTGTTAATGCTTGCATGCATGTAACAACTGGTATTTTCAGATAACTGAATATTATAGCTTAAATAGCTCATGCATGTCAGTTCTGTCAGAGACCCAGTTGAGATTAGAGAAGGGACAGTGTATTATCAGTTGGATGAATATTTTCCTATAAAGAAAGCTCATCCATGATGAGGATTTATCTCCTTCAGGTTTGTGCAGTTATTTCAGAGGTCAGTGTTGTGTGTGAGGTGAGAATCACACAGGTTGCAGTTGGAGGACCCAAGAAAACCTGTGCATAGAAATAGGAGGCTTGGAAGGCAGAGGAGAAGGTTTGTGAGAAGCCTTTGACTGTCTGTGAGCAGCAGAGGGATTGCATTGAGAGTTGGATAGCTTCTGAGCTAAGGCTTTGTGTAATCCGGACAAATTTCTACTTATATGATAATATAGAGATGGGGTTTTATGTTGGTTCTTTCCCCAGTGATATATTTTTTGTTATGTGTGATTCGTTCCTTCTTATCAGTTATACGTGTTCATGCTTGATATTTCTCATGGTTGATTAGCTTTCGCAAAGTTTATGGTAGATGTAGATCTAGTATTATGATTTAGTACATTGCATATATCAGTGATCTGCAGGTGAAATTTCTACATGATATCAGTGAGCTAGCTAATTTGTAGAGAAAATTCTACAGAAGACCTGTATGAAAATCCATTTCAGCAGCATAAAGAGAGCTTAGAGGATACTTATCAAGATGCTCGGGAAAATTTGCAACAGGAGCAAGATCTTAGTACAATGGAAAATGATGAAAGAGAAGGTCTTATTTCAGATCTTCTCATAGCAGAAGACAGTATGCAGGGAAATCAAGTCTCAGTTTCAGATTGTGATAAAGTCAAGTTGGCTATTTCAGATCTAGATTCAGATCTTTATGATGAAGAGTACCTTGTTCTGAATCCCATGAAGGAGATCTCTGTTGTCGAGATCATCTGGAAAGAAGAAGACAAGGTTATTGACCCAAGTGTTCTCATTACATTAGAACAAAGTCTTCACGAGGAGGTAATCCAGTGCTTTTATGAAAAACAAGATGAGATCTTTGTTCATGTAAGTGAAAAATATTCTTTGGATAACTCAGTGGTAAATGGTAGAAGTGTTAGTTTTGAGTTTCAAGAACTATCTGAAGTCTTCCCTCGTATGACTGATGAGTGTGATAAGAAACATGACAATTTGATTACCATGTCATATGAAGATGATTAACAATGTTTTCAAATTTCAAAAGACCAGAGAATTGAGGACTATCATTCAGGTTTTTCATGCTTTGAAATGTTATTTCAAGAAGACAATAATTGTTTGAGCAAAAGAAGAAAAAAAGTATTATTTCCTCTGTCTGAAGATGTGATAGATCAACGCCTGAAAGGTTAGGTTACAGCCCAAGCTAATGCAGGTTTGTAGTATTCACATCGTCAAGAAGGTGTAAGTGAAGCTTCTTCCACTTTTGAAAGTGAGGACAATCTTGAAATTAGATTTATAAATCAACAAACAAATATTGTTTTCCCTCATGAAAATGATAAGGTTGTCATGTTTGATAATCTTGAAGATAGTTTTTGTTTAAGAAAGGCTTAGACTATGAAATTGAGGAGTATGAGCCTGAGAGAGATAGTATGCCAGAATTTGAGTCAGAATTTCTCATGGTCGAGGAATTTATAGCCAACACTCAGATAGCAGAAGCTTATACTGCTCTATGCCTTCCTATCAATCAACAACCAACTGTTCTTTCAGATCAAAATGAAGGGAGTACTTGTATTTTTGGCACTGGATCTCAAGACAAGTTAGTGCTTCAGGATTTTCAAGATCCCTTCGGCATTCTTTTGCAAGCATTAGAAAAGATGAATGTTGCCTTGTTCATTAGCATAAGCCTTGGTTTTAGTTGTTATTGTGAGTTGCCTACATGTACATCGTTCTACCTGCTCAAGGAAAGTGAGAGCAAAATTTTAGTAAGTAACCATCTGCTGGATTGGTTACATTGGAAGGCCCACTTCACATGATTGTACATATTTCATCAGTAGGCAGGTGGTTGTCATCATGATTTGAAGCCCTCAAATCTCGATGGTCTGCTTCCATTAAAAATATTTGTAAGTACTTGTTTTAGTTAAGTAAGTCTTGAGTCATTTTTCAATCACTTTCAAGACAGTTTCAGAGTCAGTTTGAGTCTTGAGTCGGTTTTCCTAGTCTTAGTTTCAATATTTGAAGCATCTTGACCATATTTCCCAATGGATGAGGCACTAGTCTACTTATCCCAGAGATCTATGGTTCTTGACACCTCTAAGGAGCTACCATCCCTATTAGAGCCAATGTTAGTGTCAGTGTCTTCACACTGCCATCAGTGATCAAAGTTTACTCTTTTGCATTCATATTAGGAGTCCCATTATAATGAGTTGCATTCCATTAGGTCATGGATCAGTTGATGGTAGGGTACATTTCAGCTTTTTCCCTCATGACACATATCTGCTAACCTCTTTTCATATGTGATTCAGTCAATGGTTCAGGTTGAGGTTCATTTTCAGTTTATTTTATCAAATAGGTCTTAGGTCTTGGGGTTATAATCTCATTAGGTATTAGGGTTTTAGCATGACAAATTTTTAGTAACTATTGACTAATAATGGTCAGCAAACACATGAGGATGACAATAATCATCAAAAAGTTTTAATTTCATAATTTGTAAACTTAATAAATTTTTCACCTCAAAACTAGTTTGAGGTGAAAACAGAGCATTGGTATATTATTTGTAAATTTCATGTAATTTTATTATTTCTCATATGTAATTAAGTCTCATGCCACTCCTAGTCACCAACTGATATTTCCAAGTACATGCCACTACAAAAGCCAAAGAAATCAAAGCATCAGCTCACTTATGTCAAGAAAAAGATCAAGCATCCAAAAAACCGAGTATTTGAAAAAGAAAATAGACATTATAAAGTGGGTTTTGAAAATTAAAAAAATCAAAAGTTGCCAAGCCATATAAAGGTCATCCCTCTCTTAAGTTATTTCATTGTTTGAGTTGAGGTCTATGAGCAAAAACGCGATTTTGAAGTGTTATTGAGCAAAGGGAGTGAAATCACTATGTTTGTGGAGAAATCTGACTAGCGTTATGCACTAAAGTCCGACGCTACGCATAGAGCTAGCACGACGCACCTAGGTTTTTCCTGCAGTGTTAAATTGAACTTGCGCTACGCACTTGGCAGTTGAGCTACAAATTGTTGCAAATTGCACCAAATCACCTCAAAACTTCTATGCTGCCTCTTTGCAAGTGAGTACACCATCATTCTTGTTCAAAAGAGGTTGTTGCATCAATCTTTGGTGGTTTTGTCTCTTAAAAAATCAAACCCTAATTGTCACTAAATTCTCCTATATTTTGAAATCTCACTCATTACTGTTGTCCTATATCATTTATTTGTGGTTCCCTAAACCCCATCCCCTCATATATCATTCCCTAAACATCATTCCCTCATACATTTTCCCCAAGGAAAATTTTAAGAACCCCCCCTAAATTTACATGTATAATAAATGGGCGAATCTCCATGGTATATAGGAAAAATGGAAGGCGATTTTATCAATAATATGATATGTATATATAATTTTTTGGCGAATCTCTCACCAGGCATGGCGAATATTTTACTCAATTATAAAATCTTGTGTTTATTGAATACACAAATGAAATCATTGCATTTCTTTAAAATATCTTTTGAAATCAAAATTACCGAAATTACATATCAATAATCTAGTGGGTGTAAGATAAAATTCACTCGTGCCATTCACAGAAAGCATGAAAAAAAACCTAATACTATATATAAAACCAAGAAAAATTCAAATTCATCACTTAAAAACCTAATACTCTATATAAAACCAAGAAAAATTCAAATTCATCAGTTCTAGGGACCTCATAACCACCCTGCCAATACACAAGTATGTTCCTGTTTGCAATTAGAAAAATTACCCAAATTAGAATATGTTTACTCCACTTCTAGGGACCCCGTAACCACCCTGCCAATACACAATTATGTTCCCGTTTGCAATTAGAAAAATTACCCAAATTACAATCTGTTTACTCCAGCATATGTTGGAAAGTTATAGAAGGATGACTAGTGCAATCAATCCATTTCTTTTAGCCCTGGATTTGTTTCAGTTTAAAACAGAAGTATACAAATATACTTGTCCAATGTCTATGCTTTAACCATTCACCTTAAGATGTTTTACAATATAATTTCCTAAGTCTATTTAATATCTTCATTATCATAAAAACCAACCTATATCCATCTTAACTCCACATCTACCACTCTTAGGGGGATGAAATCTATTTATCCCTCTGAGCACTTGGTAGACCCAAAATTAAGATGGATCTAAGATAGAATTTCCACTTTAAATAGTCTATGCTCACATGAATACCATGCGTCAATACCATGGGTTATCATAAACTTGGAGCTTAAAAATTACTATTAGTAATTTATAAAAATTAATGAAATTAATAGTTGATTTTTATTTTAACCAAGCTAAAATGTTTAACATACATTAAATTACAACATCCATTTTACTCTTGATCGGATCAAATATTTTTTCACTCTATGCTAGTTTGCATATCACGATATTTGATAGCTCTCGGGCTCTCGCGGGTTAGTAGATCCAGAGTAAAGATGGATCTATTCTGGTTTAATTCTCCCATTTAAATAGGCTACATTCCAAGTGAATACCATGGGTCAATACCATGTGCCATTTTGGTGAATACCATGGGTCAATACCATGTGCCATTTTTATTTTTATTAATACTAATATTAGGGATTAGGGTTAATAATGTTTTTTTGCATGGTATTAATAAAAAAAAAAAAAAAAGTTTTATTTGTTTACCATACCTCTCATTTATTTATATTTTTATTAATTTACCATACCATTCATAAATACAAGGTGACTTATGGAGTAAATATTAAAAAAAATTATTTGTTTACCATACCTCTCACTTATTATATTTTTATTAATTTACCATACCTCTTTTACAAATATGGTATTTGGCCATAGGATTCACTTAAATAAAACCTCTTTCTTGAGCCTTCATAAATAGAATGAGGGTTATGGACGAAATATAAAAAGAGGTTTTTTATTTACCATGCGATCTAGTTTATTTATATTTTTATTTATTTACCATACCTTTTGAGTAAGTATAAAAAGACGTTTTATTTATTTACCATACCTCCACTTTACTTATATTTTTATTTGTTTGCACCCTTGCATGTATATAAGGTGACTTATGGAGTAAATATAAAAAACATTTTATTTATTTACCATACCTCTCATTTATTTATATTTTTATTAATTTACCATAACTCTTTTATAAATATAGTATTTGGCCCATAGGATTCACTTAAATAAAACCTATTCTTGAAAATGAGCCAATGGAAGGTTGGAACTCCTAATTTCAAGGGGTAAATTTACCTTTTTTACCCTCTCCCTTAAAATAAGGTGGGCTATTTGAGGTGATTTGTAAAAATGTACTATGATACGAAATATTCGCCCACTAAAAATTTAAAACCCCTTAATTTCGCCAAAGGGTGAACATTCGCCCCTAAAATTTTCTATGATATGGGGTTTGATAGGGAGCTAAAGTTAGGTAAGAGGAAGAGATTTGAATACAAATCTTTATATCTTGTTGATAAACTACGAGTTACCTAATCAAGCCACTACACCTAAAATAGAACATCACCCAAAATCTAGTAAAAGGACAATGTCTAATTATAAGATAGGTGTCATCCATTCAAATAATGGTATCCAAGATGAAAGGAATAGTTCCACAAGAAAAATATGCAGTGACAATTCTAAAGCCCCATTTGGAAGGTAAAATTCTAGTACAATAAAAGGAAATCAAGGTAATGAAACTAATGGCAAGCTAGAGAGCGTGGAAACAAATATTGTTAAAACATAAATGGTAATAGAAAATGTAGATGCATCTGATGAACTTCCTCCTAAGCACATGCCATTTCCTGGTATGAAAACTTAAAAGAATAAATTGCATGTTTTATCCATGGAAGATATTTATAATGCATCGTTTAATCATCTTAACTTTGATTCTTATGGGAAAACATCATCCAAATATAAAATGCACTTAGATGAATTGGAAGAGTTTGTAGCTAATCAAGGTGAAACCATTGGTCTTGGCTAGAAAGTACAAACTACTCACAAGAATACTTATTTCATATCACCTGGCAGGAAAAAATTTCAATTCAATGATGTGTATTGTAAAAACCTTAAAAAATAAGAAAATATTCAAAGGATGAGGAAAAATGTTAGATAAAGAAGAACCCAACGGTGGCATGTTTGGTTGAAGCAAGAGCATCCAAGCACTCATAATTAAAGGAGGAATCCAAAGTGGAGCAAGGAAGAGGACGTGGACCATCAGAGTAAAACAATGGAAATTCTGTTAAAATAGGGCTAAAATGATGGATGCAATAAGTCTATAGAAGACTTTATTAAATTTAATTTTCCACATATGTATGATTAGTTGAGAGATTTAGGGGATTCTTGAAGAAATCGTGGAGAGGATTTGATCAGATCCTTCCAGTGATCTGATCCAATGTGTTCTTATAAATAATGGACCTGCATGTTCTATAGGGGATACAAAGTGATATAGGTAGATAATATACAAAAGGGATAGGATACAATGTACTCGAGAGAGTGATTTGTAACTAAGGCTAGAATGCCTTAGCCTATAACTAAGTTCTGTGTATACAATGGAAATATATGTGTTATTGTAAATATGCGTATTGTCAGAGTT
Source organism: Pinus taeda (assembly GCA_000404065.3). NCBI lineage: Eukaryota > Viridiplantae > Streptophyta > Pinopsida > Pinales > Pinaceae > Pinus > Pinus taeda. The sequence continues at coordinate 10,216 of APFE031435743.1, forward strand.
GTGTGTCTGTGGTTACATATATGACATGTACTGTAAGTTATTTTGTGTTTTGGAGTGTCGATTGACCATCGATCACTGTATGGATTGATGACGATCTAAAATGTCAATATTTGAGTTATGTTGTGTGTTAAATGGAGTGTGGCAGAGGATAACTTGAGAAAGGTGTAAATCCATCAAAATAGGCGAGATTAAGTTAAGGAGGAAACAGACGAGTATGCACAGGATCTGTTGGATCTTAGAGATCAACGATCCAGATCAAAATACAGAGGAACCTGAAGGAACCATCACAACCGTCCAATGGGATAGATTGACGATCATCGCATGGTGAAAGAGCACGAAATTTAATTCGCGAGAGAAGTGGTTTCGCAATAGAAGGTGGCATTTCGGGCGAGGTTGCAAGTGGTAAGTGGTAATTCTGGTTGGCACCTAATTCCACTTAATGGAGGACACGTAACAATGAGGAGGAGAGAGGAAACCACTTTTCGGGTGGTTAATCCTTGTGCACGTTGCTCACCTAAAATTTTTGTGGAGCGTTGGATCAAATGAGGGTTGGATCTACTACACAAGGTCAACGATTAGTTTCATTGATCAGATGTAATGTCAACCATCGGATTGAGCACCGGAACAATGATCGTGATTATATCGCAAAGGTTAGGAGTTGAAGGACAGTGTGATAGCCGATAGCCGATTAGCAACATGCACTGATCGGAGGTCGGGGCGATCAGAGGTCAGCCATTTTGGAGATCGAAGCAACAATGTGGAAAGACTTGGTATTAACGGACCCAACGATAAATATGAATGCGGGTGTATAAATTTTGAGATCCGGCACAAGGGTTCATAGCGGGGTTTTCCTTTATTTCCCGTGTATTTCCCATGTATCTTGTGTATCCTGATAGAGTTGAACTCCATGGTTTTTAAAGGCTAAGGCCACGAATAATGCTTCTGATAGGCTTGTGGGCCCATAACTCATAGGCCTCAGGATCAAAATTTATAAAGAAAGGGGAAATTGGTTTACCCCTAAAATCTCCCTTCATTAAGTGGTATCAGAGTAGGGAAAGGTTAAAGGGAAAGGATTTCCCATGAAAAGGAAGAAGAGTGCAAGCAGAAGGAGAAGGAGGTACAGTTGTCTAAAACTAGAGAGTTATGATCTTACTGTCATGCAGATAGCAGTAGCAGAAGGTGAGAAGACTTGTAGCTACCTAGAGCAAGGAGTGCTCAATTGGTTCCAGAGGAGAGAACCAAAAGGATTCCAAAAGACTAATCTCAGAGGAGAAATCTTGGTGAGGTATCATGTAGCAGAGGAAGACTGTTACTACAAAGGTTTGGTTGCAGCTCACAGAAGATCATAAAGAAAATTCCATAGGGATGTGGGTACAATTGCTAGGGATAAGGAGAAGCATATGACCATGAGGTCATAAATTTTTATTCCTTGGGAGTCTGATGTAGGAGCATCCGAGCACTCATAATTAAAGGAGGAATCCAAAGCGAAGCAAGGAAGAGGACGTGGACCATCAGAGAAAAACAAGGGAAATTCCGTTAAAATAGGGCTAAAATGATGGAAGTGATAAGTCTCTAGAAGACTTTATTAAATGTAATCTACCACATATGTATGATTAGTTGAGAGATTTAGGGGATTGTTGAAGAAATTGTGGAAAGGATTTGATTAGATCCTTCTAGTGATCTGATCCAATGTGTTCTTATAAATAATGAACTTGCGTGTTCTATAAGGGAAGGTAGATAATAGATAGAAGGGATAGGAGACAATGTAGTCGAGATAGTGATTTGTAACTAATGATGGGATGCCTTAGCCTCTAACCAAGTTCTGTGTATATAATGGAAATATATGTGTTATTATAAATCTGTGTATTGTCAGAATTGTGTGTCTATGGTTACATATACGACCTGTACTGTAAGTTATTCTGTGTGTTGGAGTGTCGATCGACTATCGATCACTGTATGGATCGATGTTAAAATGTCAATATTGGAGTTATGTCATCTGTTAAACGGATTGTGGTGGAGGAGAACCTGAGAAAGATGTAAATCCATCAAAATAAGCGAGATTAAGTTAAGGAGGAAACAGACGAGTATGCACATGATCCGTTGGATCTCAGAGATGAATGGTCTAGATCAAAATACAAAGGAACCTAAAGGAACCATCAGAACCGCCTTATGGTATAGATCAACGGTTGTCGCATGGAAAAAGAGCGCAGAAGTTAATTCGCAAGAGAAGTGGTTTCACAACAGAAGGTGGTATTTTTGGTGAGGTCACAAGTGCTAAGTGGTAATTTAGGTCGACACCCGATTCCACTTAGCGAAGGACATGTAGCGGCGAGGAGGAGAGAGGAAACCAATTTCCAGGCACTTAACCCTCATGCACATTTCTCACCCAAAATTGTTGTGGAGCGTTGGATCAAATGAGGGTTGTATCTACGGCACAGGGTCAACAATTAGTTTCGTTGATCGGATGTAACGTCAACCATCGGATTGAGCACCAGAACGATGATCGTGATTATATATCAAAGGTTGGGAGCTAAAGGATGGTGCGATAACTGATAGCCGATCGTGATAAGCGCTGATAGGAGGTCGTGGCGATCGGTGGTCGGGCGTTTCAGAGATCGGAGCAAAAATGTAGAAATACTTAGTATTAACAGACCCAAAGATAAATATGAATGCGGGTGTATAGATTTTGAGATCTGGCCCAAGGGTTCATAGCGGGGTTTTCCTTTGGTTCCCGTGTATTTCTCGTGTATCTTATGTATCCCGATAGAGTTGAAGTCCATGGTTTTTAAAGGCTAATGCCACAAATAACGCTTCCGATAGGTTTCTGGGTCCATAACCCATAGGCCTCAAGATCGAAATTTATAAAGAAAGGGAAATTGGTTTACCCCCAAAATCTCCTTTCATCATTAGTTCTTCTATTTGTTTGAAAACCAGTGACCCCGAAGGATAGTGATTTGGATTCGAGACAAGCTTTAGTAGTTAGAGCTTTTATAAGGAAATAAGAAGAGACTACCTCTATTATAGCAAAGCATGGATCAAAAGAGGGAAAAAAATCCATTGTTGAGGGTTTTAATGAAACTCAAACAAATCCTTTAGGTGGACTGTCTCAACTGGGGATGTAAGACATTAACATGAGAACTTTGTTGGGAATTAATGGAACACAAACAAATCCTTTGAGTTGATTATTTGACACTATAATGGAAGATGAAAACATGGAAGAAAATAACATAGGTAAAAAAAATTAAGTATGCTCAATGAAAAAGATATAAATTATAAACAAAATGTGCATTGTATTGAAGCCTTCAAGTAGGTTTTAAATGCATAAAAAATAATTGCAAAATAAATAAGGATTACGGTTGCAAAATCACTTACTTTTGGGCCACCTGAATCTGCCCAGAAGTTGCCTCAACAAACCATTTCAAAGGAACTCCTAATAATTGTGGAATTCATCCCATGAATGTAAAACAAATCATTTGCCAACATTCAATGTAATTTTGGTATAATATAATATAAATTTAATAATTTAAGATCTATATAAGAAGAGTTAAGGAAAAACCATGACATATGAACATTATTTTTAGATCAAAGCAAGTTCTCAAAGACTCCAGAAAGTTATGAATTTCATAATGATAACCCTATCACTTTGAATCTAGAGGGTTCAAAACATAAGGCAATAAATTCAATGTGTCACAGTGTTAAAATTTTGAGGGTTGAACCTAGAACACATGTTCAAAAAGAAGTTCTAGATCCAAAAACTTAGTAAATCATGCCAAGAATAAAAACACCAAGATTCAAGAAAAAAAAGATCTTCTCTTAGTGTGACTTTTACTTCTAAATGCAATTTTACAAGGAGCATGACTAGAAATATCAATGTAGAAAAAAGTACTAGATATATCAGACAAGAGAATTTAATCGAGGTAGAAGATTCATATGAACAAGTTAGATGATGAAATAGTAAAATTATGATTTTATTTATATAATATACTTGAAATGACCCAGTAAATCTCCATCCCAATTGATTTGATATCAGACTTGGCATGACAACAAATAGACTAAGAATAAAAATACCTACAATTCACAAAAATTGAGTTAAAGGTAGATTAAAAATCATCAAAATAATAAAATAAATTAACAATAATTTTTATGACTAAATATTAGTTAAAAATAATCGAGTGCATGAATAAGTGAGTGTTCTCCTTGTGGTTTCAAGAATAATTTATCAGAGTAGTCTAATATTGGACCAAATGTCCCTCGATTTGTTAGAGCAACATCAAAGTCAACATTGAATTTGTTGTTACTCTTTTGGATTGAGGGAGATTTTCTCCAATATTATCCAAATCCTAATTTATTCTCTTTTGAATAGGACCAGCCATGTGAAGGTGA
>APFE031435751.1:0-22124 GCA_000404065.3 Pinus taeda
AGATGAATGCCATAGAAAGAAACAAAACATGTGATTTGGTTGAGCTACCAAAAGGTAAAGAAGTCATTGGAGTGAAATGGGTTTACAAGACCAAGAGCAATGCTGAAGGCAAGATAGAAAGGCACAAGGCAAGGCTGGTTGTCAAAGGGTACAAGCAGCAATATGGGAGAGATTATGAGGAGACTTTCGCACCGGTTGCAAGGATGGAAACCGTGAGAGCAGTGCTGTCCATAGCAGCACAAAACAAATTGAAAGTCTACCAAATGGACGTGAAGTCAGCATTCCTAAATGGAGTGTTAAAGGAAGAGGTTTATGTTGAACAGCCTCTAGGCTATGAGAAGAAAGGTGAAGAGCACAAAGTGTGCAAATTGAAGAAAGCTCTTTATGGGCTGAAGCAAGCGCCAAGAGCATGGTACAGCAGAATAGATTCATATCTATTGGATAATGAATTCGACAAGTGTGAAGGAGAACCCACCGTCTACATCAAAGAAAAAGATGGTAAAGTTTTAATTGTTGTCTTATATGTTGATGATGTTATTTTCACAGGTAATGATGATCAGCTCATTAAGAATTTTAAATCAGTCATGAAAGAAGAATTTGAAATGACTGACATGAGTTTCTTGAGATACTTCTTAGGCATAGAAGTAGATCAAAATGAAAAAGGAATTTTTATCTCACAGGCAAGATATGTAAATCAAGTATTGAGCAGATTTAACATGAAAGAATGTAAGGCAGCGATCACTCCCACAGTGATGGGATTAAAACTCAGCAGAGAGGACAGTAGCAAGGATTTTGATCTTAGTTTGTACAAGAGTATTGTAGGTAGCCTTATGTATTTAACAGCAACTAGGCCTGATATTATATATGCTGTTAGTTTAATTTCCAGATTCATGGAGAGGCCAAAGGAGGCACATTGGCAGGCAGCAAAAAGACTTTTGAGGTGTGTCAAAGGTACCAAAATGTTTGGAATTTTATATAATGTCTCAGAACATTCAGATTTGGTTGGATACATAGATAGTGATTGGGCTGGAAGTGTTGATGATCGGAAGAGCACTTCCGGTTATGTTTTCCATATGGGTTCAGGAGCCATTTCATGGGCTTCTAAGAAGCAGTCTATTATAGCATTGTCTACAGTAGAGGCTGAATATGTGGCAGCTACAGCAGCAACATGTCAAGTAGTTTGGATGAGAAGGATGTTGAGGAGCTTAGACCAAGAGCAGGCAAAAGCGACAGTGATTTTTTGCGACAATAGCTCAGCTATTGCATTGTCAAAGAATTCAGTGTTTCATAAGAGAACGAAACACATTGTTACAAGGTTTCACTACATCAAAGAATTGGTGAACAATGGAGAAATTGTCCTAGAACATTGCAGGGCTCATGAACAGGTAGCAGACATCTTGACAAAGCCATTGGATCAGAAAAGCTTTGAATTTTTGAGGAAGTGTCTGGGTATGACCGAATGCCCAACAGTTGAAATTAAAGGGGAGTGTTGAATTTATAATTTCAACCGCGCCCAGGAAACCACAAAAGAAAACCAGAAAACCGCCGGTAAGTCTATACCACCACTCTTTGGCATAAAGTGGTTTCCAGACAAACGACTCCGATAAGATTTGGACCAGAGACGTGGATTGGGGTGACATCACCCTCTGACATTTGTCGGACGATAAATGTCGGTCAAAAATGTCGGTCAAAACTGGGCGCCCGATACTCGTCCGATCTGGTCCTCCATCCTCCGCCATTCTATTGCAAGGAAGGTTCTCCTCCGTTTAATTCTCCAAAGTACATACGGGCCCTGCTAAAATTAAATGCGTGGAGTAATACTATTGCCCATACCCTATGTTAACGAACTGACATGTTTTTTTTTGGTAATGCACTTAATGTTTTTACGGCACATAATATTTATATTATACAGAAGTATGGGCGTAAAAAGGTTAGGTAAGTTTTTATTATTTTGCATACCAATCGCATGTGAGTTGACTTCATGTTTTAGTTTTTACACACGAGAGACACAGAGTTTTTTTTGCAGCAGCAAATGAAGACCAAGAAAAAAAACGCAGCAGCGTAAATTTTTTTTGTAATGTAAGAAATGAAAAGAATGCACAGCAGTGCAGGAGAAGAGTTGAAGAGGTGAATGAAAGAAAACGAGAGGAAGCTTGTATCAAAAACCATGAATTGTTTCACACAGCAGTGAAAAGGGAACAGTAAGTTTTGTAAATGTAAAACCATTTTTACAGCAGTAAATGTGTAATATCAGAAACCATGAATTGTTTCACACAGCATTGAAAAGGGAACAGTAAGTTTTGTAAATGTAAAACCATTTTTACAGCAGTAAATGTGAATGTAGATTTTACACAGCAGTGTAAAAATCAATTGTAACAGAGTCAGAGTAATTTTTGTTAAAATGTTTTGGTGAATCCCTCTGAGTGAAAGAGGATGAATATGTATTAGTGTTTTTATTTTAATGAATAGAAATCTTTTATGGTGGTGCAATACTCTGTTCAATAATTTTTTTTTAAAAAGGTCCTCTGTGCGCATTGCCTCTATGTGTTTTATTTTTTTGTTTTTGGGATTTTCCCCAATAAAATCTCCAACACAATGTACTATAAAACCTGAATTTCCAAAGTACTCGCCCCAAGAACAGGTTTGTAGTGATACTGATAACCAGAGACCAACAAAATGGAACTCTGGGAGGAAAAAAACAGATGAAAGGAATCGAACGATGAAAGGCACCACCGAACTCGGACAATCCACTCCCGAGCCAAAACAAAGTTAAGCACTAAGCATAATTGCAGAAAGACAATGTTGATAAACAACTTCCAATTCGTTAATAAGAAATCAATGGAGATAGAAGACCAGGCAAAGACCTCTCCTCCGCACACAATATTTAACCAATATTTAAAGCACGAAGTGGCACACGTACTAACAAATTTATATTATCTCCACCTGGGTTTAATTGTTATGCTGGCTCCATTTCCAAAGCCTCCATAACCTCCAAATGTACACCATCTTTTCATGTTTAAGGATATATATTTTCGCGGAAGTACTCATGTTATAAGAACTCCTTTTATGTAATCGCATTGACTTATCAAAGGATTTAAGTGAAGTTGAATGTTATCGAGTACTAAAAGACAAACGGAAAATGTGGATAATTAAATCAAAGTTGAGTTTTATCTGAGGTTACAAAATAAAAATGTGAATAACGAAGACACTCTAAACAAGGAAGGCTGCACAGGCAACAAGTCTTTCTCGAGAGGTAAAGAAGCTCAAACGTGCACAGGCATATCCGGTAGCAACAGTTAGTATTTCATCAGGTCCTTCCAATTAGATGGTCGACCAGTTAAAGCTACAAATTGGTAAGCTCGATCAAGGAGGCTGGAACAACTGGAACTGAGACTGGGTATGAAACCAGGTATCAATCTCGAATTCATTAATAATCGTTCAAAGACTGTAAATCTATAACTATAAGGAAGGGGCGAAACGAAACCTGGAAAAAATGTGAGTGGATAAATCCCGTATATTATTATTATTATTTAACCGTAGTCACACATTCTAATTGATCTAGCCAGATAACCAACTGAAAGGTTATCGAACGAGTATATAGAGGGGTTGGGAAATAGTTGATAATAACACAGTTTTCATCTTATTGAGTGTTCACCAATGGGAAAATTATGGAACGAATTTCTCCCGGAACAACTTAAGAACAAAAATATTTATTGATGATATAAAGTGGATAAATATCAACGAATTAGGGTATCCCTTAATGCAAATATTTCATCATAAAAAAGATTTATTCTTCATAATATTCAAAATAAAGATTCCATTTTATTGGACATATGAATTCTTATCACGGAAGAGAGAATAGACTGGGTAGAGCCTATAAGTCATTATATATCACATTATAGATGTGATATATTAATCCTTATAATCTATAAAGCTTATAATCAATATTAATCCATCATGTCCTTCCTGTTAGATGGTGTAACAATTATGCTAGTTTACAGTGTTCTCAAAGTTGTTAAAATTGGATAATTATTTTTGTACGAGGAGTTCGTTAAATATAGAGAGTGATTGAGTGGTTACTCAAGTAGAGTCAAGTGATAGACGAATTTGATTGTGTGATTGCATGTGGTTAATGTTAAGATATTTTAGGCAATTAACTAGTTAAAAAAGGTTTAAATACCTTTCACTCGGTTTATTATAATTATCATGTTTTGTGTGATTAATAGAAAAGTAATCATCATATTTTGTATTTTGTGTGATCAATAAAAAAAACAACCACTTTTATGTGAATTCATGCTTTGTCTTTTCAACAAATTAATATCAAAACTAAGTTACGCAGACGAAAAAGAACATATTAAAAAATTAATATCAAAACTAAGTTACGCAGACGAAAAAGAACATATTAACAACAATTTGTGGGGGAGAAAAATATATTTTTCCTCATAGTGGTGGAGTATTAACTCATTACAATTATACGATATATTTTTCCTCATAGTGGAGGGGTATTAACAGCGTTACCGTTAGCACCTATTCAGAGCTGCCGTGAGGAGCGTTAGCACGCATACAGCCTGAACCATTCGTTGACGTTTCAAAGGAGTTCCCGAAATTTTCGAAGGCGTTAGTTGCAGAGCTGGCCATTGTGACATGCCTTAGTTAAGTTCCGTTAATAAACCAACGAATACGTACTGGTTTATATGTCAGATTTCAAAAAAAAAAACCACGAAAGTAAAAAGCTGAAGTGAAATTTGGTATCCACGAGTTGATTTAAGTTTAGCCTTTTTTTGAAAGCCTTTTAATATATCAAACGAGCCACGTAAAGGTTATTTTTATGATGGTTGTTATAAAGGCTTCACGATACAAAGTTTTGTCTTTTTTTTTTAATTCGTAAAGGGCAAGGTTTTATGGTGTTATATATATATATATATAAATTTTAGAAAGATATTTCTTTAATATATAAAAACAATGATTGTTGTTACAAAGGTTTCACGATACAAAGGTTTTTTTAAATTCGTCAAGGGCAAGGTTTATATATATATATATATATATAATTTTTTAAAAAATAATTTTTTTAAGGTTTTTATAAAAAGTGTTTTTTTTTTATGTTTTTTTATAAGTTTTTTTTAATAAAAAATTTAGGGTTTTATTGAAAGGGGTATTTTTTTGAAAAGGAGTTTTAGAAAGGAGAAATTTAGGATTTTTTCAAAAAGGTATTTTTGGAGAAAAATGGTTTTTCAAGAGAAAAATGGTTTTTCAAATTTCCAACCCAGTTCCCACTATTTACATGGAACGATTATGATGTGTGGGCCATTAAGATGGCGACCACGTTGCAAGCACATGATGTTTGGGATTATGTCAAATTTGGGTTTTCAGAACCTAAGAATGAAGAAGTAGAACAAGCTCTCAGTAATACAGAGAGGGAACAATGGAAGAAAGACAAGAAGATGAATGCACATGTGTTGTAGTTTATTTAGCAGGGAGTGGACCGAGCAGTATTCCAGAATATTATGATCACGTCTTCAACAAAAGTAGCATGGGATACTTTGGCGACAAACTATAAAGGTATGTCGAAAGTCAATATTGTTAAGTTGCAGAATACTAGGAGAGATTTTGAAAGTCTACAAATGAAGGAGACAAAGGACTTCGATTCTTTCATGAGTCGAGTTATCACTGTAGTAAATAAGTTAGAGATTTATAGTGAAGATATAAAAGATCAAAGAGTGGTTGAGAAGGTCCTCCAATCTTTGTCTACCAAATTTGATGTTGTGGTAGCAATCATAGAAGAAGCCAAGGATTTCGCATCATTGGTGAGCTGATGGAATCACTTCTATCGCATGAGGCAAGGATAGAAAGAAATAAGTATTCCACTTTAGAGACCATTTTCAAAAGTCAGGTTTATATTTCAAGAGACAGAGGTCGAGACATAAGTACACTGAGAGGAAGAGGAAAAGGTGGAAGCTATGGTGGTCAAAAAGATAGACGAGAAGAGCATGAACATGCAAGTGGAAGAAACTACACAAGCTTCAACAATAATCAAAGAGTTGACAAATCAAAGATGAGATATTATTATTGCAATAAATTTGGTCACTATGCTTGTGATGACAGGAAGAAGATAGTTGATCAAGGGAACGAGAGGGCTAACGTCACTAGAGAGAGTACTAACTCCATGTTCCTAGCTTGTCATACCATGCATGAACCTTCTGCTAGTGTGTCATTGTTAGACAGTGGTTGCAGTAACCAGATGATAGGCAACAAGGATTTGGTTGCAAATTTCGATCAATCTGTGAAAACAGAGGTAAAGTTGGGGACTAACAAGACTATGGAAGTAGATGGAAAAGGAGTGGTAAACATTTTAACCAAGCAGGGGGAGCCGAAGATAATATCAGAGGTATATTATGTTCCTAGTCTCAAACATAATTTGTTAAGTATTAGTCAATTGAAACAGAAAGGATATAGAGTTATATTTCGAGGTCAAGAATGTGTTATATATGACAAGCCCCCAAGCAAACAGCTAATAGCAAAGGTGCAGATGACGAGGAACAAACTATTTCCTCTATTTGAATTATAGTGTTCAGGTGAGTTCTTTGATAGTTGCATGTTCTGACGATTATTGGTTATGGCACTTTCAATTTGGACGCTTGCACTTTTCTGGTTTAAGATTGTTGCGACAGAAACAGATGATCAGAGGATTACCTCCCATCAAAGAGCCTACTAGTACTTATCAGTGTTGCATCTTGGTAAAACAACACCGTGAAAGTTTTCCAAACGGAGTTGCATAGAGAGAAAATAAACCTCTTGAGCTAGTGCTTACAGACTTCTGTGGACCTATGAGGACACAGTTGATTGATGGAAGTTGCTACTTTCTCACTTTCATTGATGACTACAGCAGAAAGACTTGGGTTTACTTCTTGAAGCAGAAGCCTGAAACTTTTTAAAAGTTCAAAAAATTCAAAGTCTTAGTAGAGAACCAAAGTGATCGACAGATCAACGTATTGAGGTTAGATCGTGGTGGAGAATATGAATCAAAATCATTCCATGATTACTGCAAACAACATGGGATCAGAAGACAATTTACAACTAGGTACACATCGCAGCAAAATGGTGTAGCAGAGAGAAAGAATAGGACAATTATGACCACGGTAAGAAGCATGTTGAAAGGCAAAAACTTGTCTAATGAGTATTGGGCAGAAGTAGTTGCATGTGCTATTTATGTGATCAACAGATCTCCTACAAAGAGTGTAATGAACAAAGCACTAGAACAAGCATGGTCAGGTATGTATTGCAACGTATCTCATCTCAGAGTATTTGGTTTTATAGCTTATGCACATGTGCCTAAGGAATGAAAAGGCAAATTGGCTGATAAAAGTGAAAAATGCATATTCATTGGTTATAGTGAGCAATAAAATGATCACAAATTGTATAACCCTTTCACAGAGAAGACCATAATTAGCAGAGATGTCATGTTCAAGGAACAAGAGTCATGGAATGGAACTGTAGAAAAAAAATTGATGAGCAAGTGCCACTGATGGAAGAAGATGATATAACAGAAAAATAACAATAAGAATCACAGGTAAAGACACCAAACAGAGACACACTAGCAAGGATTCAAAGATTTTAAGAGCAACATGGATCCTCAAGCAGATCAATAGATTAATATTCTCCTAGCAATCAATGAGGTGATGAATCAAGAAATGGTAAGAGAAAGATGAGAAGTTCGAAAGATATTTATGATGATTTTGATGTTAGTTCAAATTTTGCATTGTTATCATTCCAACCTTCTTCATTTGAAGAAGACATCAAAGATGAAAATTGGGTGCAATCCATGGATGAAGAAATTGAATCTATTGAAAAAATGATACACGGGTTTTCGTTGATTTACCAAAGGACAAAAATCTCATTAGTGTGAAGTGGGTGTACAAGACAAAGTTGAATGAAAAAGGTGAAATTGACAAATTTAAAGCAAGGCTTGTAGCAAAAGGATTCTCGCAGCAACTCGTAATAGACTTTGAAGAAACATTTTCTTTGGTAACGAGATTGGATACTATAAGAGCAGTTCTAGCCACAACAAGTCAGAACAAGTGGAAATTATATCAAATGGATGTGAAATCAACCTTCTTGAATGGAATTATAGAAGAAGAAATTTATGTGGAACAACCTCCAAGATATGAAATTGAGAGTAATGAAGAGAAATTTGATAGGTTGAAGAAAGCGCTGTATGGATTGAGGCAAGTGCCTAGAGCTTGGTATAGTAGAATTGACAACTACATGATTAAGAATGGATTTTGCAGAAGCAACATTGAGCCTACCTTATACACAAATGTAAATGAGCAAGGACAGGTTTTGATTGTTTTCTTATATGTTGATGACATGATTTTTACAGGTGATTTTGACATAAGCAGCCATGATCAAAGAGTTTGAGATGACAGATCTTGGTCTCATGAAATATTTTCTTGGCATAGAAGTTGAGATATCTAAAATAGGATATTTTATTTGTCAAAATAAATATTCCACAGATTTATTGAAAATATTCAGGATGGAAAATTGCAAACGTGTCTCTCCATCAGTTGCAACGGGTACAAAGTTAAGCAAGGATGATGAAGGATCAGATGTCAATCCAACTTTATTCAAAAGATTGATTGGTATCTTCAAGTATCTCACAGCTACAAGACCGGATATCATGAAAAGAGTGAGTTTGATTTCTAGATTTATGGAGACTCCAAAAGACACACATTAGAGTGTAGGAAAAAGAATTCTGAGATACAAAGCAAGAACTAGAGATTGTGGCATTATGCATGCAAGCACAGAAAAGAAGGATTTGATTTGATACACAGACAACAATTTTGCAAATAGTTTGGATGATAGGAAGAGCACTTTTGGTTTTGTGTTTCACCTTGGTTCAGGTGTGATTTCATGGGCATCTAAGAAGCAACCCATTGTGAAACTTTCGTCAGCAGAAGCAGAATATGTAGTAGCAACATCAACAACATGTCATGCAGTGTGGTTAAGAAGAGTATTTGATGGACTCAAGAAGAAACAACAAAGATCAACAATAATAGATTGTGACAACAACTCAATGATTGCACTATCCAAGAATAATGTGTTTCATCATAAGAGAAAGCATATTGATACTAGATATCACTTTATTAGAGAACGTGTGAGCAATGGAGAAGTTCACTTGAAGCCTTGTAAATATATTGATCAATTGGCTGATATATTTACTAAGTCATTAACACAAGATGTGTTTGAGTTTCATAGAAGAAACTTGGGTGTTGTAAGCCTAGCTAAGACATAGACCAGCGGGCATGTTTGAGTTGTCATGAGTCATGTTTTAGTTTAGCAATTGTAATTAAGGAGGAGTGTTAAAATAAGATAATTACTCTTGCATGAGGAATTGGCTAAACATAGAGAGTTGGTTAACTAAGTGATTGAGTGGTTGATCGTTTGAGTGTTGAGTCAAGTTGAGTTAAGTGATAGACGACTTTGAGTGTGTGATTGCATGTGGTTGCATGTCAAGATATTTTAGGCAATTAACTAGTTGGAGAAGGTTTAAATACCCTTCACCGGGTTCATTGTAATAATCATGTTTTGTGTGATCAATAGAAGAGAAGCAACTTATGTTTTGTGTGAATTCATTCTTTGTCTCCTCCGCCTTTCCAACAAAAGCAATGAATATAATATGTGTTGGATGCATGCATTGCATGTGTCACACTAGGTAATGAACAAACCAATGATCTGTATTTTCCTGAGAGACAGCCCATGTCTCTTATAAGCAGCAAATGTAGTACATGTTTGATGCATGCAATGAAAGTGTCTACACCACTAGGTAATGAGAAAACTTGTTGTCTTTATTTGCCTGAGAGAAAGCCCACAACTCTTCTAGTTTCTCTTCAACACTAGAAGAATATCATTTGAATATCATTTTACTGTGCTATTAGATTGTTGTTTGCCAAGAAAGGGTTTCTCTTTACAATTGTTGTTTTCCAAGAAAGGGTTCCTCTTTACAATCACCAAGCTTGAGATGATGAAGTCAAAGGACTAGGGTTTATAAGTGAGAATCTTCAGTTGAGTCGAACGGCCTTGGGCCATACAATCCATTGGATCTATCTGCTGGATCTATGCCAATAACTTTAATGGGATGGAAATGGTTTCAACCCGTTCAATTCCTAGATTTGTGCCCAAAGGGGATTTGAAGTTAGGGAAGCGTGTGTCCTGCTCGATGCTTCATTTTTCATATGCCTTTGATTATCAAGGCATTTTCCTTGCCCTTACCTTTATACCATCACCCTATGAAGGAGATTGAGTGCTACCCAACCTGTTTCTAAAGCATGGAATCATATCAGTAGGTACGGATGCAATGTTCGACTCAAGGCCAACCTGATTGCCACCTTGTTACCGTTGCTATGCCTAGCTATACCCATATTCTAGAAATCTAGATGGGTCTCCTTAGATAGATAAGGAGAAAGCTCCTCTAGCAATCAGTCACAAATCACTATTGTGTTGGCCATTTCAGGGCTTGTAGAAGTTGGTGTGCAGATCGTTGTCACGTTGGCGTAGAAGCTTAGCATAGGAAATAAGTGATTTCTCATTGAACCAACTTGTATAGCCTCACTAGCCGGCATGAGTTATGTATTTATGTGAAAAGTTTGGATTTGTTTCTCTGGCACAATGGGGTTGTAACATGAACCTTTTAGTGATCAGCAGGAAACCTTCACTTCCTTTAATCAAGGCAACTAACTCAATTATATGTTGTAATAATTGGCAAGAAAGTAGGCTTCAGTTCCTTTAATCAAGGCAACTAACTCAATTATATGTTGCAATAATTGGCAAGAAAGTAGGCTGCCCAGTGAGAATGGTTCAGGAGCTACTGAGTGGACCAAATGCTTCTGGTGGAAGATTTTTGGGATTAACAAGAAGAAAACAACTACTAACTCATGGTTAACGAACTAATGGGGAATAGGCAGCAACTCTACACACACTAATTTCCATGGACAACTAGCTTATTAGTAATCAGGCTTTGCTTGGCTCAGTTTTTGATGAGAATATGATATTCGTAATATGTATGTATGAAAGAATTGGGCCTCGAGAGTAGAAATTTCGCTTGCTTTCTTGGTTTCGGTTCGAATCAGGACTTTAAGAAGGGTAAAGGACATTAGGAAGGAGAAAGAAAACAAATTAGTCCTTTAGTACGTTATAACCTTGCTCGCTCAAATACAAATAGGAAAACTGCAAAATGAAGAGTGACCAAATTACATTGAAAACCTTCCCTATAAGTATACTTTCACTTTTTTTGTTGTAATTACTCAGTTGCTAATATTGGAGGAGAATTTATACATCTATTTTGTAGGAGTTTGACAGTGAGTACTCAGAGTTAATTCCATGCTTGGATGTGTTAAAAAAATTTACATGGAGAGATGGAGGGAGAGATCCGCGAAGCTGATTTTGCGCATCTATACAAAGCCTTAAAAAACATAGTATTCACTCACCACAACAAAAAACTCAGAGTAAAACAGAGTAATAATGGAGCAACAATAAAAACTTAGGATTAATTTCTAATTCATGAAAATACATTCATATGAGACTACGGCTCATTCACCAAGTAAAAGAAGGTTTACAGTGATTTACGCTTCCCGCGGAATAACACAGAGTAAAACATAGTAACTGTTGTTTCACGCGCCCACCAAAATTTGCTCCACGATTTTCTCCTCATAGACTCTTCCTCTCTTTCTCTCTAACTTGAAAAATGACTTTTACATACATATTTATCTCAACATACAATTTTACATTAATACATGACAGAGCAAATTATTAATACGTTGTTGTCATTAAGTGTGTTGAGTCTGGACAATAAACTTGCAGGTGTTTGTGGAGTGTGGGAAATAATCACGAAATGAATGCTTGCCCACATCTATTTACCAAAATACATTAAATGCCTTAAATTCTTTGTTGTGTTGCGGAATGGTTCACGCAATACTTCTGTTCTGGCTTCAATACTTCCATCTTCAAACATAAATGCAACCTTCAAAAATACTTCTTACAAGTATGGCTTCTCTCGGGGTTTTTATTACGGTGGTTGGGATTATTATTTCCAACACTCGCCCTTAATCACAATTTCCACCATTAACATTCCTAGACATTTTCTGAGATAAACAAAACTTTCACTTGCCAATGGCTTTGTGAAGATATCAACAAATTGTTCCTATGACCTGCAGTGTTGCAACACAATTCCATCATTGTTAATCAACTCTCTGATAAAAGGATATTTAGCATCAATATTCTTGATCCTCTTGTGAAACACATAATTTTTTGACAATGCAATTACTAAGGTGTTGTCAGAGAAAATATTTGTCATTCCCTCTTGGTCATGACGAAGATCCCTCAACACCCTTCTCATCCAAACTGTTTGACATGTTGCTATCGTTGCTGTGACATATTCAACTTCTGTTGCTGACACTGACACTATTGGTTGCATCTTGGAGGCCCATGAAATGGCTCCAGAACAAAAATGAAAAACATATCGTGACGTGCTCTTTCTATTGTCGACACTTCCTACCCAATCACTGTGAGTGTAACGAACTAGCTTGAAATCACTTGTTGTTGTGTACAAAATGCCATACTGTTTTGTCCCATTGACATACCTTAGAATCCTTTTCGTTGCTTGCCAATGTGTCTCCTTGGGTGTCTTCATGAACCTCAACACCAAACTCACCGCATATATTATATTCAGCCTAGTGGCAATCAAATACATCAAGTTGCCTATCATGCTTTTGTATAATGTCAGATTGACATTGTTGCTGCAATCTTATTTGCTCAACTTCAACCCCATGATAGTTGGAGTTGGTGCGGACTTGTTGTTCTACATTTTTAACCTCTCCAAAATTTCTGCCACATACTTTGCTTGAGAGATAAAAATTCCATTTTCTGTATGCTTCACTTCTATGCCCAAAATATATCTTAACAATCCCAAGTCAGTCATTTCAAATTCACTCTTCATGACTTGTTTGAAATCAATGATGAGGAAATCATCACTTCTTGTAAATATCACATCATCTACATATAAGACGACAATGAGAATCTTACCTTCGCTCTCTTTGACGTAGAGAGTGGGTTCACCGTCACATGTGTCAAAACCATTGCATCTATCCTATTGTACCATGTGTATGGTGCTTGCTTCAACCCACAAAGAGCTTTCCTCAACTTATACACTATGTCTTCTTGGCCTTCTACCTCATAACCAGGCGGTTGCGCAACATACACTTTGTATTTTAACACTCCATTCAAGAATGTTCATTTTACGTCCATTTGATACACTTTCCATTTATGCTATGCGACAATCGCCACAACTATGCACATTGTCTCCATCCTCACAACTGGCACGAATGTATCTGCGTAATCTCTTCCATGTTGCTGCTTGTATCCTTTGATGACTAGCCTTGCTTTGTGCCTTTCAATCTTTCCATCAATTTTTCTTGTGGTCTTATAGACCCACTTCACTCCAATGACATGTTTTCCTTTCGGAAGTTTCACTAAATCCCATGTGTCTTGAACCTTTCTATTGCTTCTATTTGTTCCTCCATTATCGCAACCCATTTTTCTTATTTGATTACATCCTCAAACTGGATTGGATCTTCTACATGACAAAACAAGGCAAATAAGGAATTCACCCCAACGCTACTATCAATTTCATCTTTCTGATAAATTTCATTTCAATATCTGAATTTTGGTATTCTTGTGCTTGTTGAAGATGGGCATGACATGTCACTTGGTGTTGCACTTTGCGGTGTGCTTGGCTACGCAAATCTGTCCTATTATTTGTTGATGGTATTGCTTGCTGCCTACTTTTTTGTGCTTGAATAGGAGTAGACGGAATCAATGTTGAGGAATTACTTGCTGCTACTAATTCCTCTTTGTCCTCATGTGGTATACATGCTTCAACATCGACTATATTTTCTAAACTTCCATCCCATGCTTCCTCTTCGATAAACTTCACATCTTTGTTGATTATGACCTTCTTGATTAATGGATTGTAGAGTTTGTATGCCTTGGATTCATCACTCTATCTAACAAATATAAATTTCTCGCCCTTAGTGTCCAACTTCTTCTTCAACTCATCTAGGACATGTGTACATGCCACACATCCAAAAAATCTCATGTGGGTGAAACTATGCTTTCTTCCACTCCATGCCTCTTCATGAACTATGTTCTGGATGCTTTTGGTTGGACATCTATTCAAGATATATGTTGCACAAATGACAAATTCAACCCAATAATCATTTTGAAAATGCTTTGACTTCATCATACTCCTTGTCATTTCCATAATGGTCCAATTCTTCCTTTATGCCACACCATTTTGCTGAGGTGTATACCTTGTTGTAAATTGCTTTTGAATTCCATGCTCCCTACAAAATCGAAGGAATTCATTTGAGATGTATTCTCCACCTCTGTCATACCTTAGGACTTTGATGTAGAGTCCACTTTGCTTATCAACAAGAGCTTTGTATTGGTGAAAGCACTCAAACACTTCACTTTCCTATTTTAAGAAATAGACCCATGTATTCTTTGTGTAGTCATCTATGAAGGTCAATAAATAATGGATGCCACCAATTGATGGTGTCTGCATTGGTCCACATAAATTTGAGTGTATAATCTCCAAAGGTTCCTTTTCCCTTACTGACTTTCCTATTGGAAATGTCTCTCTATGTTGCTTTCCTAAGATACATCCTTCACATAGGATGTCCAATTTTCTATGAGTGGTATTCCCTTCACCATGCCTTTCCTATGCAGCAAATTCAAACCTCCAAAGTTGAGATGACAAAATCTCAAATGCCATAACCAGTTTTCATCTTTGACCTCTACTTGAAAGTTTACTTGTATGACAACTGCATCTTTTCTTCCATTCTCTTGTGAGTTCATTGAAAGTTGTTCTTGTGCACCTTCTTTTTGAAAATGCGATCTTAGTTTTAAGGGAAACATTCTATTGTTTGTCATCTAAACCTTTGCAATAATCTATCTATTTGGAGTTCTATCCAAAATTGTGAACACATGAGGTAGCCATTTTGTATGAGTTGTCCAATGCTCATGAGGTTATGCTTCAGGTCGGGGACAAAATAAACATTTCAGATGTACTTCTTATCCCCTTTATTTTTTAGGATATTAACTCTTCCTTTGCCCATGACAGAGACTTTTATATCAGTCCCTAATGTCACTTTAGGTTTCATACTTTCATCAAGATTGGAAAACATTTCTATGTTTCCTGACATGTGGTTGCTACACCCTAAATCTAGATACCATATATCATTTTGTTTTTCTTGTGCTACATTACAAGCTAAAAACATATTATCATGGTTCTAACTTTCTTTTGTGAAATTTACACTTGGTTTGTTACTAATGTCATATTTCTTATTTCTACATTCATTTGCATAATGACCATACTTCTTACATCAATGACATTGAACTTGAGATTTATCATACCTCTAATCTTGTGCTTGATTTTGGATTGGGCTTTGACTTGGATTTTGATTGCTGCCTAATCCATTTGAGCTTGAAGGGCTACTTCTTCCACCTCTTTGTGGGCTTCTTCCTCTTCCTCTAGCATATGATCTTCCTTTGCCTCGACCTTGAGCAAATGATACTTGTGTCTTGAATGCATGCTCCAATGAGGATCTTGTTGCTCTATTCAGTCTATGTTCATGCAAAATAAATGATATATTAAGCTCATCCACTGAGAACTATGAGAGATACTTTGTCTCTTCCATGGCCACAACAATGGCATCAAACCTTGTTTGCAAACTTCTCAAGACTTTCTCAACTATTATTCTTTCCTCAAGTGTTTCACCATGAGACCTAATTTGAGTAACCAACCCACTTACATGTGGAAAAACGAGTCTACAATCTCAGACTCTTTCATACAAAGTGTTTCAAAGTCTCTTCTTGACATTTGCAGCGTTGTTGTCTTGTCTGGAGGGTGTCCCATGCTTTCTTGGTCTTCATTGCCATTGCAACCCTTGGGAAAATACTTTCATGAACTGCTTGGAAAATATAGAACAGGGCTTTTTTATCCTTCTTCCTGTTGTCCAAATCTCTTTCTGCTTGAGGTAAGGCATTGTATGCTGCTACATCTACTAGTTCTTGAAAACCATTCTCCACCAAATCCCAAATGTCTTGAGAAGAAAATAGGGCCTTCATTGTAATAGCCTGATAATCATAATTTTTTCCATTAAAGTTAGGTATTTGAGGATTAGTCAATCTTGTGGTTGATGTTGCCATTTATGAGTATAAGAAAAAGAACTTTCTACTTGCTGGTAAATATGCTAAAGACAATCTGCCTCAAAACAATTCTAACTAGTAAAACCACTTGTTTTTACATTAACACAGTTTAACCCGCTCCAATACCATGTTAAAAAATTTACACGGAGAGGGAGAGGGGAGAGTTTCGTGAATCTGATTTCGCGTATCTCGATTTCGCACAACTAGTTTTCACACAGCTAGATTTTGCGCAGCTATATAGAGCCTTAAAAAACATAGTATTCACTCACGACAACAAAAAACTCAGAGTAAAACAGGGTAAGCTTGGAACAACAGTAAAAACTTAGGATTAATTTCTAATTCATGAAAATACATTCATATGACACTGCGGCTCATTCACCAAGTAAAACAAGGCTTACAGTGATTTACACTTCACGCGGAATAACACACAGTAACTGTTGTTTGCACGCGCCCACCAAAATTTTCTCCATGATTTTCTCCTCACAGACTCTTGCTCTCTTTCTCTCTAACTTGCAAAATGAATTTTACATACATATTTATCTCAACATACAATTTTACATTAATACATGACAGAGCAAATAATTAATACATTATTATTGTTGATTATGGATAGTAATCACGCAGGTGTTTGTGGAGTGTGGGCAATAATCGTGGAATGAATGATTGCCCATATATATATTTACCCAAATACATTAAATGCCTTAAATTTTTAATTGTGTTGAGGAATTGTTCGCGTGGTACTTATGTTTTGGCTTCAGACCTTTTATCTTCAAACAAAGATGCAACCTGCAAAAATACTTCTGACAAGTATGGCTGCTATCAGGGTGTTTGTTGCGGTGGTTGGAATTATTATTTCCAATGGGATGGAAATCTTATCTACTGATTAAATATTAAACTTTAATTGGGTCTTATGGAGCACTATGAAAGGCATTTCCCTCCTACAGAACAACGCTTCAATTGCCTGATCCCTCCACCGAAGGGATCTAAGGTCCAAATGCTTCTTTCACTTGTAATTTTATCTTGCGTTTTTTCACAGCTTATTCCTGTATATTCAATTTTGCCTGAATTTATAGTTTTAGTTTCAATTTCACTTTGTAATCACTTTTACTAGGTATTATTTTTAACACCAAACTTTTTACTTTAAAGATTTTGGATGACTAATTTTCTGGGATTTGAGGTGTTTTGTTGGTAGTAGTCACAATATTATATTTATATCTTATTCATATTCCTATCAAATGGCCAAAAAGTAACGATGAAGTATGGAAACTAAATATACCTCATACAAATATGGCAAAGGAAATATAATATCAGAATTGGATGGTAGTGATGTTCCAAAAGAAAAACTGAATGATCCTAGTGGATTCTCTCCCAACAAACAACAACCATCCATGTTCAAACAAACAACAACCATCTGTTTTAGACCAACCCTTGCTTGGTTCCTCCCTCTGCTTAAAGAGACTTAGCCTTCGGCTAGAAATAAAAAGTAGTTAATATAGAGTCTCGTTCCTCCCATAAGTTCCATATGCGAGATTTGTTTACATAGTGAGCTTATTATAGAATTTCCTACAAATTCTCTACAAATCTACTTTTGAGATCTATGTAGAAAATGTGACTGTAGATTAACCCGATAATGCATTATACCAAAGCAAATACTATAATCTACTTCTGCTATCAAACTTGTGGAAGCTTAAAGATTGAGCTAAATCAGAGCTAAACACATATAACCATAAGAAGAAGAATCAATGCACATTAGACACAGAAAATACTCAGGGGAAAGCCTCAACTAAGAACCCCACTATCTGTATTATCATAGAAGGTGGAAATACATCATAATTGCATAAAGCCTTAGCTCTCATAGCTAGCCAGTTCTCAGTACAATCCTCCTGGATGCTTATAGGCAAACAAAGCTTCTCACAAGCCTTCTCCTCTACCCTCCAAGCTCCCATTTCCTTGTGCTATTTCTCCTGGGGGATCTTCATGTTACCAAGTAGAATACTGATCTCTCACACTAATCCTACACCCTATCAAAACTGTGCAATCCTCAAGGAACCTTACCTTGACTACATGCATGAGTTTCCTTTATAGGAGAAAACATGCAATTGATAATACATTGTCCTTGACTTTTAGCTCAACTAGGTCTTTCTCAGAATAAACATGCATGAGTTTCTAATAAGGGAATTTTTAGTTATCTGGAGTACACTAGTTGAGTGCATGCATGCATCAACTAACTGATAACTCACAATTAGTTCCTCAAATAGTTTGGAACTAATTTAACTGGACTTAACTCAATAAGCTGAGCTAACTAATTATAAGTTAATCTTATGTCCTTAGTTCAAGGCTTATCTCCTTAATTTAAGGGATAATTGTTGCATGACTACAAGAAGACTTTTAACTTGAATTTCTCCAACTAATTAATCCATAATAAATAAATTAATTATTTCTAAGCAGTTGATGAGAGTAAATTCGAATTTAATTCACAATTTTAATTCAAGGACAAATTAAAATTGGAATATACTGGATTCTATTTTTATTATTTCTTGTTGCTATTTTCAACACTCCCTCTCAACAGGAAAGGAATTCAACTCAATCCTAATCGTGAATCTTTGGAATGTTTTGCATGCAACACTTCTCTCAAGCGTTGTTGCTCCAAAAACTCCAGAAACAAGAAAACATCCAACTTGAATTAGTATGATGCATCTATCATCAAAGTCTTTGATTTCTATTGCCTCTGTCAACTGAAAACTCTACAATTTTGCCGACTCAGCCTTTCTGCACTATTGTCAATCCTTCTCTGCACTCTTCAGTATCTAACTACTCTAGCCTTTGTCACTTTGATCTCTGACTGAATCAATTCCATTAATTTCTCCTGCTACTATGTACTTTGGGCTCCCGTAGCAAGGTACAATCCATGAGATAAAACCACTCAATGGACCCTACCCAATTTCGGCCTTCTTAGGACTATCACTTCACATCGCCCGACGTCACACCTGGAGGTATGTTTGCATGTGATCCCTTTGCCTACTTCTCCAATTATGGATCCTCCACAATTGTCTGAGACTTCTTCTGGGACTGCATGTTGAGAGGTAATTTACTCTCCCTCTCAACCACCAAGTCTCTAACATTTTCCTTGCTCCTCAAGGCTTTGCATGCATCTTGAACCTCAAGAGCATACAGGTTCTTGACTCGTGAACTGATCTATTTCACCTGTCTCGTGGTGATGTGTGTAAGGAATGCCTTTCCTTTATTGAAGACAACATCATAGCCTTTGTCCTCCAACATCACAATCGATACCAAGTTCTTCTTCTGTCTAGGCACATACTTCACATCTGTCAAGGTGATAGAAGCTCCATGCTCCCTCTAGAAAGCAACTGTGCCCACTCCTGGAACACTATACTTCCCATCATCACCCATCTCTATGCACATATTGAGGTCATTCTCCTCCAAGGTATTGAATAAACTTTTATCATCGGTCATGTGGAATGAGGCTGCACTGTCAAGATACCAATCACAACACATCATTGACGACACCATGCATGCGATGAGGGCAAAGTCCATTTTGAAGTGAGAGGTTAATGCCTCACCTTCCGATCCTTCCGAGGATCCATTCTTAGACTTTTTCGATGGGCAATTAGTCGCATAATGTCCCATCTCGTGACAATTAATGCATCTCACTTTAGACTTTTCACCCTTCTTCTCACCATGAGAAGAATTCAATTTGGAATGGGAATCCTTCCCCTTCCCTTTCCCTGTCTTACTTGCTAAGGCCAATTTTTTTCATCATCATCCTTGGATGAAGAACCATCTCGAGTCCTCCTCCTGATCTCCTCCTGCATGAGATCTAACCATAACCATTCCCAATCCGATAGTTTCTCCCTTCCTTTCATAGAGTCCTAGTCACTATTCTAGCTCTTTGGAAGGCCAAGGAGAGTGAGGCTCACCATATCATCATTGGCAATAGTTATTCCCACACTACCAAACTTATGTCTGCAAGTGGTGAGCTTGTTCAGATATGTGGAAATAGTATTGTTGTTCTCCATCTTGATTCTTCGAAACTTATCCTTGAGTGCCAATTTTCTCTAGTCGCTACTATTTTGGTAGAGGTTCTTCAATGTCTTCCATATTAAATATGGAGTATCCTTCCCATGGATACTCGAGACAACATGGTCTCGAACTCCCTCAAGGATGATCTGTCTTGCCCTCACCACACACTTCTTCCACTCAGCCAACTCTTGTGCATTAGTTGAACCTGGCACTAGAATTTCTTGATGAATGAAATCATTTAAGCCATTATCTTCTAATATAGCCTCCATGTGATCTTTCCATGCTATGTAATTCAAGTTTCCTTCCAAGGCATACTCGAGTCTCAAGCCGTAGAACGCCATTGGCCAACCTTGAAGTATGATATGAATTCGATTTGCACCTGCAGCCCCGAACTTCAAACTTCGAATTCTCTTCTCTGTATACTGTTCACTGCTTTGATAAACTAGGCTCTGATACCATGTAGAAATTTTTGCATAGATTAGCTAGCTCTGATACCATGTAGAATTTCCTGCAAATTCTCTACAAATCTACCTCTAAGATCTATGTAGAAAATCTGACTGTAGATTAACCCAATAATGTAGTATACCAAAGTAAAATAGTATAATCTACTTCTACTATCAAAATTTTGGAAGCTTAAAGATTGAGTTGAACCATAGATGAACACGTATAACCATAAGAAGAAGAATCAATGCACATGAAACACAATAAATACTCAGGGGAAAGCCTTAGCTAAAAACCCCACTATCTGTATTATCATACAAGGTGGAAATACATTAGAATTATAAAAAGCCTTAGCTCTCATAGCTAGCCAGCTCTCAGCATAATCCTCCTAGATGCTCATAGGCAAACAAAGCTTCTCACATGCCTTCTCCTCTGCCCTCCAAGCTCCTATTTCCTTGCGCTATTTCTCTTGGATGATCCTCCTATTACCAAGTGAAAGAATGATCTCTCACACTAAACCTACACCTTTCTAGGACTGCGCAATCCTCAAGGAACCTTACCTTGACTGCATGCATGAGTTTCCTTTATAGGAGAAAACATGCAACTGATAGTACACGATCCTTGACTTTTAGCTCAACTGGGTCTTTCTGAGAATAGACATGCATGAGTTTTTGACGAGGGAATCTTCAGTTATCTGGAGTACACTAGTTGAGTGCATGCATGCATCAACTGGCTAATAACTCACAATTAGTTCCTCAAACAGTGTGGAACTAATTTAACTGGACTTCACTTAGTAAACTGAGCTAACTAATTACAACTCAAATATAACCCAATCTTGTCTCCTTAATTCAAGGCTTATCTCCTTAATTTAAGGGGTAACTGTTGCATGACTGCAAAAAGACTTCTAACTTGAATTTCTCCAACTAATTAATCCATAATGAATTAATTAGTAATTTCCAAGCAGCTGGTGAGACTAAATTCAAATTTAATTCACAATTTTAATTCAAGGACAAATTAAAATTGGAATATACTGGATTCTATTTTTATCATTTCTTGTTGCTATTTTCAACACTTATCCATGTTTAAGTAGTGAGATTTAGAAAGCCAAATTTCATTTTCTATTTTCCTTGATTCCTGCTACCCATCTATACTGTCGGTACCTGCGAAGTTTCTGATTCTGATTATGCCATGGGTTCTAATTACTGGTCGAGGTATCATATTGCATATAGAAGCCCATATATAGATATCAATGAATTGAACAACCAATGAATTAGTTATTGGGTGAAATCTGGTTTCCTTGAGATGTTTTTGTTTTTTCCTGGTGTGGGGATTTCACCTAGTTACATGTAAACAAAAGCGATGGTACCTATTATAGAAGCAAA
>APFE031435754.1:0-21412 GCA_000404065.3 Pinus taeda
TTTAATGCATGGATAGGTTTCCTAAGTTTTAGAGGCAAGTTGTTTTGACTGCCTATTATCTAGTGATTAGTTTAGAATTAGTTGAAACAGCTCCTAGGAAGCTGAGCTCGACCCCTAGAGGTGGGGAAAGGAGTTAGATCTTCTATATTATGCCTTCTCTTACTCATTTTCATGGTTGGACTCTTGAGGGAGAAGCTTCTATTGTATATTTCACTTGTATCTCTGCAATTTGAGGAAAAGGAAGACCAGGATTTTGCAGACATCATTGTGGATTCTTGTGGATTATTGTGTTGATGGTGTGTTTCCTACTTGTCATTGTAAGTGTGTTTATGTGTTCCATCTCTCATTCTACTGCTGCTAATTAAACAAAATAAGTGATAAAGTTTGAATTCATGCATGCCATGCTCAGCTTTCAATCTTGTTTAATATTTATGTTTTCCACTGTCTAGAGAGGATTCAAATTCATTGTTTGCCCTCTTTAGCTTCTTGTCTTTCCTCCTTGATCATCCATCTCAGCTAAAGGCATCAGCACAAACTCCTACCTTGCCCCAAAGACCCACATGCAAAAACTGAGCTCAATCCCCGCACCCTGAATTGCACTCCCTCCAATTGCCACCAAAAACCCCAAAAACTTTAAATCAACCCTCCTTATCAGTTTACTAGCCTAAAATCAGTGTTCCTAATTGGTCAACTCATCCTATTGACAAATTCACCGAGTTTGACCCGAGAGAGCCTTCTCATACCTCATAGGGCTAGCTACGAGGTGAAATGGTTTGATGTAGCTTTGAGGTTTGTCTATCTCAGCCTAGGTGAAATCTCAAGTGCTAACAGTATCAAGGGACCAATGTTTATGTATGTATCAGAATCCTCCAAATATAAATGATGGGTTCAAATCAATTTAGTTCTTTAAGTTTTCCTTGTCAAAATTTGGTTTATAGGTTAGTTGATCATGATGCTCAATCCTTCAAGGTAGTCTTTTTGTTTTTTTGTTGAACTCTAACAAACATCATATATAGATGCTAAAACAACTATGGTTTTGCCATTGATGTGGTTTGCCAAGTGGAAGACTAGGGGAAACCAAAATTTGTTATAATGATTCTACCTAAATCTTAAATATAATTATATTTCACAAAAAAAACATTACGAGGTTTGAAATCCATGGCTGCAAAATGTTGTAATCTTCGTCTTGAAAAAGGGTGATTTTAGGGGAACTATTTTTCAATTTGAGGGTTAATTATGGTGTTTTTGACACGAAAGTATGAGTTTTAGGACTAAAATTATCTATTTGAGGACATAGTTCTTGTCAAGCTAGTAACCATATCAATAAAAGTGGATCAAATATATCAAATCACAAAGATAATCAACTACACAATTCCTCTCCATCCTAAAAAACTAATCTTGTGGTACAAGCAACAATTCACATAATGTTATCTAAAACTTGTAATCATGGATATCTCACTTGTGCTCCTTAAAAACTTTGGTAATTAAATCATCAACCTTAATAAGGTCACCTCCCTCTTTCTGGTAGAATATTGAAGGAAGAGTAACATCAAGGTGAATTCCATCTCGCTGATAAAATCCAACAACCTTGCTCTTATACTCTACAAAATGCTAGTTTCTTAAAAGAATGGAATCAATCATTGATACTAGAATAAGATTTGATCATACATAAATCTCATCCTACAATACACACCTTGCACATGTCTCCTTGGTACTATAAGGCTCACCCAACTTCATATTTTCATGTATAAGGGCCATAAGATTAGCAAAAAACATGTAAAGGCCACCATCGGGCACACCTCAAATGAAATTTATTCGACTACCTAGAATACAATCATTGAAAGTGCATCGTTGTGTTTCAAATGTAACTCTTTACTAAAGCTTTGCCATAGAAGGAATCAAAATAAGTTTTTTCTCAATTTGGGAACAAACAAAACATCATTCAAATCAAGAACATCATCTAATGGTATTATGAATGAGATTGGGCCTAATCATATCATGATATAAGTAACAACATAACCTAGCACTATATTCATAACTCCCTCTTTCTCTTGAAGCACATGGAAGAGTTTCCTATCATAATTCATAAGTCTAGATGCCCATTATTAACATATCATCCAACATCTAACCAATTGTTGGAAGATAAACAAGAGACCATGGAGGAGGCAATATCGAACTAGGATAATCCCTCATCTACTCTTGGTACAATATGAACTACAACCTATTTTTCCTTCCCTTTCTTCTTCTTTAGAAATTTGTTGGCATATTTCCCAAAATGGTGACACTTAAAATATTTCACCTTAATCCTTTTTTTCCCTCCTCGAGTTTGAATCTTCTTTATTGCCCTTCTTGTAACCTTTTTTGCTTCCCTTCTTCATCCTCCAACGACGAATACTTATTCTTCTACTTCCTCTTGCTATGTAGAATAGGACTTTGATAATCTCTTTTTACACAAAATCATTCCAAAGATTCATAAAGATAGACAAATTCTAACAGGCATAAACACCTTAGACAAAAGGCCTCCAAGATCAGACAAGTCCATTCGAGTTTAATGGATAACAAATTCTTTTATTCCATCATTTTCCCTATGGAATCCAATTGATATATACCTCATGTGATCCTATCCAAATAGTGCACCATTGCATCTATCTTGCTCATGTGGGTGGCTAAAATATTGTAAAAACATTTTCCTAGGAACACAAGAACTTTGAAATAAACCAATCAAATTCACATACATTAACTTATAAATTGACTTTTCTCTAATGTGATGGATGAAATGATCTATCACATAGTCAAGAATGATTCTATTTACCTTTATCTCCTTAACATGGCAACCACCTTTGTCAAATTGGTAGGTGTAACAATCTCTTTCTTGACATGCTCCTAAAAATTTATTTCATGAAACTAACAAAGCTTACTTACTACATATTCAACATAAGAAGGAAAATAGGTCATAATCCATATATGATAACAAATAAATATATTTAATAATGAATGAGAAGTGATGGTGATAAAATACCATTGACTATACTTGTGGCATTGACTAGTCATAATGGCTTATAGGTTATATCATGGTAAGTTATGCCCCTTACTTAAGATGCATCTCTTTAGTTATTGTCATTTATTATTATTATTATTATTATTTGATACTTATTTACACACTCATGTTCAGTGCACCATCCATCCCTTCAAAGATGCTTTGTCCTCAAACATTTTCATGGAAAACCCTTATATCTTTGTTCTAGCTTGTAAAGTCATTTCATAATTCTATATTCTTGAAGTTGTGATGGTTGATAATATAAGAAAGTGAGTGACCTGAATTGGATCCTTATTTTAGTTTTCATCCATATTGATTCTTTTAGAGTGGAAAAAGCAGAGGAATCAAATCACATGATCATTTTTACCAGTGGGGTCGCAATTTGGTGAATCAGAATCTAAAACTTTCCATAAGTAATTTGAGATATCAAATGATTTTTTTTCTTTTTTTCTCTAAATTCGGGGGGGAGGGGGGGGAAGATTTGTACCCCCTAGGGTCCCAATTTGGTGAAGGCTGAAACTTTCCATAATTAATTTGAGATATCAAATGGTGTATTTTTTCTTTTTATTATGGGGGATTATTGATTAAGCATTGCACCCCCTAGGGGTCCCAATTTGGTGAATCAGAGTCTGAAACTTTCCACAAGTAATTTGAGATATCAAATGGTTTTTTTTTCTTTAATATTTGGGGGGATTATTTCTTAATATCAAATGGTGTTTTTTTTTTTTTCTTTTTTTCTTTTTTTATTATGGGGGATTATTGCTTAAGCATTACATCCCCTAGGGGTTCCAATTTGGTGAATTAGAGTCTGAAACTTTCCATAAGTAATTTCATCAAATGGTTTTGTTTTTTGTTTTTGTTTGTTTTGTTTTGTTTTTGTTTTTGTTTTTGCTTTTGCTTTTGCTTTTGCTTCTTTTTTTTTGTTTTTTGTTTTTGTTTTTTGTTGTTGTTGTTGTTGTTGTTTTTTTTAATAATCTAGGGGAGTGGGGAGGGGCAGGGAGGGCGAGGGGTTTATTTCTTAAGCATTGCACCACCTAGTTCTTTTCTACACACATATACCTTTCCAATAGTGCAATAATCACCTCAATTGGAGTTCACATACAAAAGTTATGTTATCCGGAAGTTGACTCTCCTGTTTTGACCACCATGATTTTAAAGAATGACACATCATTCCCCATTATTCATGGAAAATTGGCTAGCCACATGATCTTGATGAAGAAGATTGTAGCAACGCCGACAGTGCAACTCTATTTAAGAGTTGAAGGAGTCAAACTTAAGCACTAATATGTTATCAGGTTATGTTATAACCAAGCTACTAGGAGGAAAAGGGTGTTGATTTTTCAAGTGCAATGTAGAGTAGTACTTATTTTTGAACATGATAATTACTTGTAATGATTATATGCCTTATTTTAGAGTTTACAACTTCTTCATCAAGCAATTATACTTCAGAAATTCAACCATTAATAATAGAAGGAAAGAAGAGATCACAATGCACAAGATCAAGACAAAGTTTACCCTAGGAAAACCCACTAGGGATAAAAACCAAACAAGAACCAATCCAACAAGAGAGACATCAAAGTCAAAATAATAAGAAACTAACCAGCATGGATGACAAGCTCAACCTCTCACCAAGAAACCAAGTCATCCCTCACAAAACTTCCCACAAAGTATCCTTTAATAACTCGACCAAGATCTAAAATAACTCTACTCCAAAGGGCCAAAATTTATACTCTACCTTAGCCACAAAAGTCCAGTCCTGACCACAAAAGAACCACAAAAAATTTCAGGTTCTACCTCATAAACATAGCACATAAAATTACATTGATCTCAGCCTCTTGTACCTGCTTGGGCGAGGGCATAAAGAGTACTTTTCATACTTTTGTTTTCAACATCCTTCACTCCTTGTATTCCTTTGTAGATTGCAGAGATATATTGTTTGTTGTGTGTGATACAAAGTACACCCAAGATGGAGGACATATGTCTCCTTAATATAGCAATCATGAGGTCGAATGGGTGCCATAAATGGCCGAGCCAACTTGAACACTTAGAGGAGCCAACTTGGTTTCTTGTGGAGGGGAAAATACAAATTGGAAATTAGAAATTATTCTTTTGCAAAGGTCGTGAAGAACATGGCTTTCATATTTTCTTTTGATAAAATAATGAGCATGAAGAACATGATAAACAAAGAATAATTTTTCTTTTGTGCTTTTACATAGCAATATATATTGTTAGAAATGCATAAAAAATAATAAGTATGAAGACTGACCATAACTACTACTTCAACAAAGGGATTCCATTCTATTCGAGTGCATTTCATTACATAGATAAGGAGGGTAGCTAATAGTGGATAGAGAGAGAGCAAATAGAGAGGGTTTGTGTATTGTAGAAGCCCATGAGCCATAGTTCTCACTTATTTGTACTTGCATCCATTTCCATTCAGTGAAAGAGAGAGCATAGTAACCTCACCTTCTAGTTGGGCTTTCTCTTGAAAGGGTTTCTCAGGTCATATCCTATGTTACCATAATTATTCGATTTCTTCTCTATTTTAAGCATGATTATAATTCACATGCATAGGTAATAAAAAAAATTAACAAATCCAAAAATTAGGCAAAAATTAACCCTCATATTGTAGATTTTATATTTTCAAATATATTTTAGTAAATCTATTGTGATAAATTGTCCAATGGAATATCCATGGTAGTTTATAGATCATATTGGCATCAAAGCTTGTATCTTTGCATATATTGTGGGGAGTTACAAGGGATATAGATCAAGTAAGCTAAAATCATAAAACCCCAACCATGGCCAATGAATCTATGGATAACCCTCAAAATCTTGTAGAGGAGAGGTTTGCATGGCTTGAACCACAAGTGATGGATATAAATCGTAATGAGAGCCTCCTCATTGTGGCCTTAACCAATAAGATCGCTCTATTCAGAGAAGATGGGGGTTCTAATGCAGAGGTCAAATCAGAAGAGAGACCCAGAGATTGGGAAGAACTAGAGAGGGAGTATAAGAAATAAACTAAAAAGGATCAACCCAGTTTGAGAGTCATGAACCATTCACAGTCCCTGTTCAATATGGAAACAAAGGTGGACATCTAACCATATCAAAGTGAATTTTATGCTTTGAAGTTAAATAATTGGTTGCAAGTTAGAAGTTTATTTTAGTGTTCACTGTATATAGGAAGAACATAAAATTATTTGCTTGTTTGAAACTAGAGGGCTATGCCTTGTCCTAATGGGAAAGCCACATGGAAACCTTAAGGTTAGAGGGATATCCTTTAGTGACTAAGTGGGAGGATTTCAAAACTCTCATAAATTCACAATGTGTACAAGAGTACACCACAAAAATTAGAAATATGGCCATAATGTTGGGAATCTCCCAAAAGAACCTAGATATACTCCTAAAGCATTTGGGGGGTCTACACAACCATCTGTGGAAGCAAGTGATGTTGTTTAAATCCATAACGGTGGATGAGGCTTGTGTATAAGCATAATACTTGGAAAAGATAGGCCAAAAGAATGGCTAATTAAGTGGGTCAAAGTAGGAGAACTAGGAAGCTTCCAAGGAGGGGAAGAAGAAGTGGAAAGGAGGGAAAGAAAAAAGAAAACAACCACAAAACATTAATTCAAATATGCCAGCAACCACTGCAAGCACTATACATTGACATTCATATGGAGTAGAGGTGATGGAAATTGCATCTAGAGCTCAACTTGAAGAATATAAAGAAAGATGATAAGAAGAAAAATATCATGGTCATTGATTTGAGCAACCAAGTGGAACACATCTTAGATGTGGATGAGAAGTTGTTTGTACATTAGTGTAGATGGGGTTCAATATGATTAACCTTCAATAATGAGAAGAGAAGGAAATAAGTAGACTCTTTGATATAAAGATACAAGTCACGAAGATGAAAATTAATGCTCCATTCAACTTAGGATCATAGGTAAAGATTATAGAAGTGGATTTGGTCAAGAAATTGGGAATGGAGAATCATGACCATAATATCCCATATCCATTGGGATGGGTCAACAAGGAGGCAGAGATAAATGTAACCAAATAGTGTAGAATCAAATTTGCTATTAGTGATGACTTTATGGATGAAGTAGAAATGGATGCAGTTCCAATGGATGTACGTGGTGTTGTAATAGGGAGTATCTATATGAACATATGATATGTTATATTCATGTGGAGTGTAGAATTTCCCATTGTAGATCACCTAATAATGCAATATACTAAAGCAAAATACTTGATCTACTTCTACAACAAACTTTGCGAAAGCTTAATCGATTTTGAGCAAGATCAAATAAAACACATATAATAGAGAATGAGAAATCAGTCACACATGAACACAGAGCAATACTTTGGGGAAAGCCTTAGCTAAAAACCTTGTTATCTGTATTATCATACAAGTGGAAATATCTCTGGATTACACAAAGCTTTATCTCACAAGCTATCCAACTCTTAGTACAATCCCTTGATGTTGCTCATAGATTTAATAGACACAACATATGCCTTCCTTGCGGTCTTCCAAGCCTCCCATTTCCTTGCGCAGTTTCTCCTGGGTCCTCTGGTTGCCACCTATGTGAATTCACCTCTCACACAACTCACCAAACTCAGAAATAACTGTGCAATCCTCAAGGAATGAATTCCTTCTGCATGCAAGAGATATCCTCAATAGAATATTCCTGCAACTGATAGTACACTGTCCCATCCTCTGATCTCAACTAGGTCTCTGACTGAACTGACATGCATGAGTTATTTATGAGAGAATATTCAGTTATCTGAAGCACACTAGTTGCATGCATGCATTAACTATGAACTCACAATCAGTTCCACAAACTGTTGGAACTAATCTAACTAGACTTAACTCAATTAACTGAGCTAACTAATTACAACTCAAAGTACAACTCATCTTGATCTCCTTAATTAAGGGATAATTGTTGCATGTCTTCACATAGAGTTCATGTTTGATTTTCTCCAACTAATTAACTCAAGATGAATTAATTAATTATTTTTCAAACAGCTGCTAAGATCAAATTCGAATTTTAATTCTCAATCTTAGTTCAGGGACTAACTAAAATTGGAATGTTACCCGAAATGCTATTTCTAGTAGTTATATATTTAGCATTTCTTGTTTCTATTTTCAACACTCCCTCTCAACAAGAAAGGGATTATTTGTCACCCCAATCCTCTCTCTGTGGAACTCGAATTTGCATTTTGACAATGCCTTAGTCAAAATATTTTCATCCTGCTCCTCAGTCAAAACATTCATCAACAACATGATCCTCTTAACCACACAGTCTCGAAGATGATGTTACCGGATATCAATGTGCTTGGACCTATCATAAAATATTGGATTCTTAGAGAGTTTGATACAACTTTGATTATCGCAATAGATCACAGCTAGATCCATCCTCTAATCAAATAATCCAACTATAATTTTCTGCATCCAAATGGCCTCACATGCTACCTGACTGGAAACCATGTATTCAGCCTTTGCTGAGCTAAGTGCAACTGACCTCTGTTTCCTGTTGTACCAAGAAACTGCAGCTAAACCAAGGTTGAAAATTCCTCATGAAGTGCTCTTTCGATCTGATGGACTCCCTGCCCAATCTGCATCCGTGAAGCCCTGAAGCTTCACTCCGTCTGTCCGTATGTACCATAATCCATACTGAGATGTGCCTCTGAGGTATCTCAGCACATGCTTTGCTTCCTTCCAAAATAGCTTGGTAGGTTGAACCATAGCTTGACTTAGTTGGTTCACCGCAAAGCACAAATCTGGTCATGTGTTCACTAAATACATCAATGAACCCACAAGCTGCCTCTAAACAGTAGTAGCTACTACCTCACCTGAAGTAGCATCCTCCTTCCTCCAGTTACCTGCTAGAGGAGTCTGCATGGGCTTACACTTCTTCATGTGTAATATCTTGAGTATCTCATTGGCATACTTGAATTGAGACACAAACACTTCCCCATCCTTCTGCCACACTTCCATGCCTAGAAAGTAGTGCATAGGACCCATGTCTTTCATCTCGAACTCTCTTGCAAGGTCCTCCTTGCAAGACAATGATCAATGGCTTACCTTCTACCATGATGTGGTAAAGGTTCGCATCCACTTCACTCTTTGTGAAGCCCAACCCGTGAAATAATCATCGATCCTGGTGTACCAAGCACGAGGTGCTTGCTTCAGCCCATACAACGCTATCTTGAGTCGGCACACATGCGACTCATGATTGAAGGTCTCAAATCCTTCCGGCTGATCTATGTACACCTCTTCCCCAATCTTGTCATTGAGGAACGTAGTCTTCACATCCATCTGATGGATCTTCCAACCCATCTGTGCTGATAGTGCAAACATCGATCTGATAGATGAGTACCTTGCTATAGGAGCAAAAGTCTCATCATAATCGATCCCTTTGACCTGTGAGAAATCACAGGAACAAACCTTGCCTTATGTTTCTCAACACTACCATCAGCTACTTGCTTTACCTTGTAAATCCATCGGGAACTCACTACTGACTTGTTCTCTGGTCTTGGAATAACATCCCAAACACTGTTCCAAACTATGGAGTCATACTCCTCCACCATAGCATCAACCTGGACTTGTTGTTGCACTACTTCCTCGAAGGAAGATGGTTCAGTCTCTATACATTCCCCAACCAGGGCCATGTAACCAGTGTACCACTCGAGTGACCTCTTCTGTCTACGCTGAGAAGATGGTTGTCCCAGATTCTCTCTCACATCCATCATCAATTTGTCAGCTTCCCTTGAGCGTTTCCTCCCATCTCTGGAAGACTCTGCATGAGTGGATGTCTCCACTCCTGGACCCTCTGCATGCGGCTGTTCCGCATCAGTCTGAGGCTCCTCCTCCTTAGGAACCAAAAGTTCCTACTCTGCATGCAACTTGAGCTCCCTCTCAAGGGAAACTCGCATGGCCTTCTGCTC
Organism: Pinus taeda; assembly: GCA_000404065.3. Taxonomy (NCBI): domain Eukaryota; kingdom Viridiplantae; phylum Streptophyta; class Pinopsida; order Pinales; family Pinaceae; genus Pinus; species Pinus taeda. The sequence continues at coordinate 9,989 of APFE031435754.1, forward strand.
GTCGAACTTCAGATCTCTACATACCACTGTCCTCTGATTGGTAGGCAAGAACACCCGATAGTTGTGGGGTGTATCAGTGTACCCCACAAGTATCCCCAACTCAGTTGTTGGCTCTAGCTTCTTCCAGGCATCTTTGGTCAAATGGCAATAAACCAATGATCCAAAGATCCTGAAGTGACTCACATCTGGTCTCTTCTCGGAGAAGGCCTCCACTAGTGTCTTCATCCCTAGTATACGATGCAGGATTTTATTCTGCAAGTATACTGTTGTATTGCATGCCTCAGCCCACAAATAAAGTGGTAGGCCTTGGTCATGCAACATTGCCCAAGCTACTCCCACAATCGTTCTGTTCTTCCTTTCGGCCACCCCATTCTGTTGTGGGTTATGGGGTGTCATTAACTCTCGTTTAATTCCTTCTGATGCACAAAAGTCCTTAAACTGTTGGGAGACATACTCTCCACCATTGTCGCTTTGCAAGGCCCTTATTTTCTTTCCAAATTCTTTCTCAACCAAGGCTTTGAACTCACAAAACCTTGAGAGCGTTTGATCCTTCTTCTGCATGAAGTAGATCCAACATCTACAAGAAAAATCATCAATAAACATAACATAGTACCTTTGTTTAGCGGTGGAGGCTGTCGAGATTGGTCCACACACATCTATATGAACTCGCTCCAGGATTGCTCCAGCTCAACTGTCTCAATCTTGAAAGGAAGATTTTGCATACGTACCCTAGGTACAACCTTTGCATGTATCCATTTGCTCCAGTTTACCCTTGGGAGGTCTGGTATAAATATGTTGCATGATCTTCAAGGCCTCATGGTGCAAGTGGCCCAATCTTCTATGCCATAGCTTGCCAATATCTTAGCTTTGCACCAACTCTGCTTTGGAACTCAATGCAGCATAGTGATCTACCTCCAGCTTGTAAAGATTCTTTACTCGAATCCCAATCCTCTTGGTTTGTCTAGTGCCAATGTGCCTTAGGAATGCCTTTCCTTTAATAAAGACTACATCATAGCCTTTGTCTTCCAACATAGCGATGGACACCAGGTTCTTCTTTAGTCTAGGCACATACTTTACGTTAGTCAGGGTGAGAGGAGCTCCATGCTCCCTCTGAAACACAATCGTGCCTTCACCTGAAACATGGTACTTTCCATCATCGCCCATCTCTATGTGCATCTAGAGGTCCTTCTCCTCAAAGTTACTGAATAGACTCTTGTCGTCGGTCATGTGGAATGAGGCTCCACTGTCCAGGTACCAAACGCACCCCACCATCGATGAAACCATGCATGCGACGAGGGTGAAATCCAATTCAAACTGTGAGGCCAGTGCCTCACCATCTAATCCTTTTGAGAATCCCTTCTTGGATTTCTTCTGTGGAAAATTTGTAGCATAATGTCCCACCTCATGACAATGAAAGCATCGCACTTTCGATTTGTCAATCTTCTTCCCACCATGGGAAGAAATCAGTTTGGAATGGGAAGCCTTCCCTTTCCCTTTCCTCGCCTTACTCGTTAAGGCTAGATTTTCTTCATCATCATGCTTTGATGAAGATCCATCTCTGGTGCTTCTCCTTATCTCCTCCTGCATCAGATCTGACCACAGTCGTTCCCAATCTGGCAGTTTCTCTCTTCCATTTACTGAGTCTCAGTAGCTATGCTAGCTCTTAGGAAGACTGAGGAGAGCAAGACTCACCATGTCATCATCGACTGTCATGATTCCTACACTTCCAAGCTCATCCCCGTAGGTGGTGAGCTTGTTCAGATATGTAGAGATCATGTCGCCCTTTTCACACTTGATTTTCCGAAGCTTGTCTTTTATCACCAGCTTCCTCTGATCGTTGTTGTTCTAATATATATCCTTCAATGTTTTCCACATTGAAAACGATATCTCCTTCCCATGGAGACTCGAGACAATGTGGTCTCGAACTCCTTCCAGAAGAATCCTCCTCACTCTAGCCACACATTTCTTCCATTCCGCCAATTCTTAGGCATTAGCAGCTGCTGGCTTGGAGACTTTTTGATCAATGAAGTCCTTCAAACCGTTGTCCTCTAATACCGCTTCCATGTGATCCTTCCAGGCTATATAATTCGAGCTGCCATCCAGCGCATACTCGAGTCTCAAACCGTTGAACGCCATTGGTGAATTTTGAGATGTGATAAGAATTCGATTTCTATAATTAGGAACTTCAAACTTCAAATTTCTCCCTTCTTTGTATATTGTTCTCTACTTTGATCACCTTTTCTCTAATACCATGTAAAATTTCCCATTGTAGATCACCTGATAATGCAATATACTAAAGCAAAATACTTGATCTACTTCTACAACAAACTTTGCGGAAGCTTAATCGATTTTGAGCAAGATCAAATAGAACACATATAATAGAGAATGAGAAATCAATCACACATGAACACAGAAGAATACTCTGGGGAAAGCCTCAACTAAAAACCACGTTATCTGTATTATCATACAAGTGGAAATATCTCCGTATTACACAAAGCTTTAGCTCACAAGCTATCCAGCTCTCAGTACAATCCCTCAATGTTGCTCATAGACTGAATAGACACAACATATGCCTTCCTTGCAGTCCTCCAAGCCTCCTATTTCCTTGCGCAGTTTCTCCTGGGTCCTCTGGCTGCCACCTGTGTGAATTCACCTCTCACACAACTCACCAAACTCTAAAATAATTGCGCAATCCTCAAGGAATGAATTCCTTCTGCATGCAAGAGATATCCTCAATGGAATATTCCTACAACTGATAGTACATTGTCCCATCCTCTGATCTCAGCTGGGTCTCTAACTAAACTAACATGCATGAGTTATTTATGAGAGAATATTTAGTCATCTGAAGTACACTAGTTACATGCATGCATGCATTAACTAACTGAATTCACAATCAGTTCCACAAACTGTTGGAACTAATCAAACTGGACTTAACTCAGTTAACTGATCTAACTAATTACAACTCAAAGTACAACTCATCCTAATCTCCTTAATTAAGGGATAACTTCCTCAATCAAAGGGATAATTGTTGCATGTCTTCACATAGACTTCATTGTTTGATTTTCTCCAACTAATTAACTCAAGAATGAATTAATTAATTATTTTTCAAACAACTGCTAAGATCAAATTCGAATTTTAATTCTCAATTTTAGTTCAGGGACTAACTAAAATTGGAATGTATCCCGAAATGCTATTTTTAACACTTCTATATTTAGCATTTCTTGTTGCTATTTTCAACATGGAGAGGCAACCAATACCACCTCATAAAGGATGGAAAATCCTTCATCATCAACATGCAAAAGGGTAAGTCAAAGATCTCCCTGGTAAGTGCCAAGCAAGCCAAAAATTTGATTAGTTTTAGCAAGAAATATGTTTTTTTTATTATTTGTGAGATAAAATTAGTTTGTAGAAGAGTCCATGAGAGCTAATTCATCCCTGGAGGGGTGGAATAAGGAATGAAAACAACAGTTGGAAGATTTGTAATAGGCATACACGAGTGTGTTCCAAAAGCTTAAAGGGATACCACCCAAGAGGGAAGGAGGCAAGTCGAGCATGAGATCCAACTCTTTCTAGACTCTCCATTGCCAAATGTTGGGCTATACAGGTAGTCTGTTATAAAAGATAGTGAGGTAAAGAAGTAGTTACAACAACTACTATAATAAGGTGTCATTTGACCAAGTACCTCACCATGTGGGTTACCCATCATCATAATGCCAAAGAAGGATGGGACTTGGTGCATGTATAATTATTATAGGGAGTTAAAAAAAATTATGCTCAAGAACATGCACCCCCTTCCTAGGATAGATGATCATATGGATCAATTGCATCAAATCAAATACTTCACCAAGTTGGACTTAAAGTTAGAATATCACCAGTTTTGGGTCAAAGAAGAAAATACCTAGAAGACCGCCTTCAAAGCTAGGAAAGGTTTGTATTAGTGGTTAATCATGTCATTTGACCTATGAAATGCACTAACTAAATGTATGAGGTCAGTGAATGATATACTACGCCCTTTTATAGATTCATTTGTTATTGTTTATTCAAATGATATATTGGTATACAATGCTACCTAGGAGGAGCACATCTCACATTTGATGCAAGTGCCAAAGACATTAAAGAAGCGCCAAATACCAAAAAATCTCAAGAAGTGTGAGTTTATACAATAATATTTGGTGTATTTGAGATATTTGATAGGTAAGGGAGAGTTTAAGATAGATCCTTCCAAGATGGAGGCCATCATGAAGTGACTAGTGCCTACTAATGTTTCTGAGGTCACGAGTTTCATTAGGGTAGCATAGTACTTGAGGGAATCCGTACCCTCATTTTTAGTAGTAGTATCATCACTTCACACCTTAACAACGAATAGTAAGATTTTCTAGTGAGGAAAGGGTTAACATAAGGCCTTTGATGAGTTAAAAAAGAATATCAATCAAGCACCAATTTTGACATTACAGAACTTACAACAACCCATCGAAGTGGACATGTATATGAGTTGGTATGTTATAAGAGTGTTCTTGATGCAAGTAGGAAGTCCTATATGATACCATTTTGAAGTATTTCATGGGGAGGTTCTTAACTACCTTACCTACAACAATGAGCTCTATACTCAGGTGCAAGCTGTGAAGAAATGGAAACACTATCTGATGGGAATGGAGACAATAATCCATACAAATCACCAGTCACTACAATACTTGCATGCACAAGGTAAGCTACTAGGCATTACAAGCGGATCGGTTCTTTTACAAAAATGTCATTTAGTGAAAAGTACATGAAGGGCAACACAAACAAGTTGGTTGACATGCTTTCAAGGTCACCCACTTCAAATATCATAACTTTGGGAACTCTCATGCACATGGATAATTTCACACATGATGCATATAAAGAGGCATATACATAATATGAGGACCTCAAGGAGGTGTTTCAACAGTTGTAGAGCCAAAGTCATGTATACGACAGTGACAACATAATTGACTATCATCTCCATAATGGGTTACTCTACAAGTTAGAGACTTTATGTTCCTAGAGGTGAGCGATTGCAGCTGATCAAAGAGGCTCAAATTTCCAAGGTTGTAAGGCATTTTAGTGTAGGGAAGATAGTGGCCAACTTGCAGAGGTATGTGTATTGGCCCAAGATGCAAGAAAAAGTAGCTAGGTTCATAAGATAATGCATGCTTTGTTGTACCAACAAGCCTAGTAACAAGAAACAAGGTCTATATCATCCCTTACCTATACCCACCTTGTCCTTGGGAAAGAATTTCCATGGATTTTGTGGGAGGCTTAATAACAACCAAGAAAGAACATGACTACTTGTTCATGGTAGTTGACATGTTCAACAATTTGTGTGCTCTAATGCCCTGTAAAAGTCCATCGATAGGCAAGAAGTAACGAACTTGTTCTTTGGATAGGTTTAGGTGCACTTTGGGATACCAAGGAGCATAATTTTAGGGAGGGACACAAGATATCTCAACACATTTTGTACTACCTTGTGGGAGAAGATGGACACAAATTTGAAGAGGTCTACAACATTCCATATATATATAGATGGGAAAATAGAAGTAGTTAACATGAATTTGGTACAACATTTGAGGGGTTACAATTAGAAGTACTCAAAGACTTGGGATGAAACAATGGTGTACACACAACACTATTATAACAAAGCAATCCACACTTCTAATGGTAGTGGTGAGTCCCCGTTTGAAACTTTTTTTTGTATATTTTCCACCTTCACCTTTGGATATTTCATATGGGTAACAAGGAGGAGTGAGGGAGGATCTCACAAGGGATGCCTTAAGAGGAGAAAATTTGTTGAGAGGGTCATGAAAATCCATATATAGGTACAAGAGGCACTGTAGAAGTCACAAGAAAAATACAAGGCTAGGCATGATCAACATAGAACACAGAAGTCATTTAAGATTGGAGATAGAGTATGGTTAGAGTTGAGCAAGGAGAGGCTATAAGGACTTGTAAGAAAATCAAGGGTTTGTAATATGATCCCTTTGAGATAGTGGAGAAGGTGGGAGATAATGCCTGTAGACTCAATCTACCCCAATACAATCATATTTACCCAGTGGTAAATGTAGTAATATGGAACTCTACGAGCCTTCCATTCTAGATCAGGAAGATGAACAAGTCCTACCTTTTGTAGAGGATTTGGCATCAGATGCTCAAGAAGAGTTGATAGAGAATATTGTTTTACAAAATAGGTTTAGAAATACAAGACAAGGGAAAAATATCCTTTGACATATTGGGTTGAAAGCACAACTTCTAGGCAAGCCTGAATGGTATGCCCGAGAGAAGGAGAAAGAAAAATTTACTCACCTTATTTAGTAAAATATTTTGGGGACCAAAAGCCTCCCAAATGGGGAGGCTGATCCAGATTGGATAATTATATTATTTTGCATCCATCATAATGCTTTTAGAGTGGAAAACGTCAAGGAATAAACTCACAGGAAGGTATCAAACAACATTGTTTAGGGGTAAAATAATATCTCTTAAGCATCACGCCTCCTATCTTTATTCTACACACATATACCTTTCCAATGGAACAATAATTTCTTCAATTGGAGTTCGTATGTAAAAATGACGCCACTTGGAAATTGTCCTTCGTGTCTTGAACACCATGATTCAAGAGGATGCCATGTCAACTCCCATTATTCATGGAAAATGGGCTAGCCATGTCATCTTGATGAAGAAAACTCTAGAATAGTTGAAATTGTAACTCTAGTTAAGTGTTGAGGGAGTCAAACTTAACCACTAGTAGGTTATCAAGTTGTGTTGTAACTGGCCCACTAGGAGGAAAAGGGGTTCCATTCTATTCGATTGTATTTTCTTCCATAGATGAGCAAAGTAACTAAAAGTGGATGAAGAGAGAAAAAAGAGAAGGTGTGTGTATTGTAGCATCACACGAGCCACAAGTCTCACTTCTTTGTACTTACATCCATTTCCATTTAGAGAAAGAGAAAGCATAATGGCCTCACCTTCCAGCTAGGTTTTCTTTTGAAAGGATTTCCTAGGTGATATCTTGTGTTATTGTGGTTTGTGAGTGGTTGTTCTATTTGTTCTCTATTCTTTAATAATTATAATTTGCATGCATACATAATAAATAATAATTCACAAATCTAGAAATCTGAGGAGAAATTAAGCCTCATAGTGTAGATTTCATATTTTCAAATATATTTGAGTAGGCCTATTTTGACGAACTTCCCATTGGAATATCCACAATAGTTTATAGTTCAATGAGTTATCAAATTATTAGCATAACTATCTTATTGTGAAATAGTCATACCACCCTAATTCAATTTTCTACAAATTTGTGTGGCAATGACGTTTTTTCTTTGGGAAATGAAGATTTCACACTTGAACTTCTCTTCAACATAATATGATCTTCCTGTAGCTTCTCATTGTACTTTTTCTTTGACTAGTTTGTTGAATAATATGATGGTTTTTAAAATAATTATGACAATAACCCATCCTTGTATCTTATGTCCTATTTTTTTATATTTCACCTTTTGATACTTCTGAAGATAAAATTCCAATATAAACATCCTTTTGATTTTTTATGTTAATTGGATATGTCTCAAATAACTTATTTATCTCTATGGGGGGAAACAATGTTTTTCTATCAATCACCCAATTCCTTGCTAGTAAGTTTCTTTAATGTTTCATATTGTGGCTTCTTCTATTTTTTTTAACTTTTAAAATTATGTGATCAAGTGACGGGTATGGTTTCTAAGGTGAAAAATTTAATCATCTTTATGAAAAATTACCTTTTCAACTTCTTTCTACATCTTTTATGTTGAATTCTTATTACCTAGAAGGATCACATGTTGAGCATGAATTCATTGTAAAGTCTTGCAATGTTATCTTCTTCTTTTTATATGAGAATGACAAGAATTTCTTTTTCAGGTTTAAAATGAAAGTACCCAATGTTGCCATCCAGGTTGAACCTAGAATTATACCAACTTCAATTAGAGACATAGTTGTAATGTTAAATTGGGACGTGAATTTATAATTGTCAATTATTAATTATAAGTCCCTAATTTTATACAACTTCTTATCATAACATTTTTTCTTTCCAATTATCCTTGACTCTAGAATTAATAATTTATTTTTCAAGTTCATCTTTATGTGGTTTCTCTTCATCCAGAGAAATAATGATGGTAATATCCTTGGATAACCCCTTTAATTTTTAATAAAGCAAAAATGCATTTCCTATGTGTTAAAGAAATCTTCCCTTTCTTTCACACAAAGATTCATTTTGTTTTGCTCCTAGGTGTTAGGGTCCCACCCTAACCCCCTTATTTATGTAGTAGGATCGAGTCATAGTTATAGTTAAGTAAAGAGTCAATAAAGCCCAAATTAATAATTGTAAGTGGCGAACCCGCATTTAATGACGGGACCATAGTTAGTTGCAAATGGGCCATGGTATTAGATAGATGGCATTAATAAGAACCATGGTATTGCATGTATGAGTCATGTATAAAGGATAGAGACTCCCTGCGAGGAGCATCGTGTCTTATTTTGTAATTGAGCTCTGCTCTATTGGAGGTTGCCCCCTCGAAGAGGCAAATGAACATTGCTTTCTGAATAATAAAATACTTGTTGTTGTTTCTCACTATTCTATGTTTTGGGTATATTTCTTCACATATTCGGTATTTTGGTATCGTCTTGCAGGTTAAGAGCATAAAAAGTGGTATCAAAGCTCTTTCCCAGGCTGGTGGGATCTCCATTTCTTAGCAATTTTTTTTTTTGGCTAGAGACGTGTTCCGGCGTCTTTAAACCATGGGATCTGTCACTGGGCGCATAAACCTGCGGATTTGGGGAGGCATGCATGCAGGAAATACAAGAGGTGGTCACACTTGTTGGACTCTCTTGTAACCCCTGTGGTTACCCCTTCGAGTAGTAGCGCATTAGACAAAACCGCGCACAGATTGTCTTCCAAGTACCCTCTGGATATATCGGAAGCCCCCTAGCTCCTTTGCAACCTCGCCATAGATAAACCATCAGCCGTCTTGCTACTACAGTACACCGAGAACAACACTCAGAGAGATTACTCGCCCGTACGATAGGGTAGTTGGGTTGTACAACTAAGGGTATGGTTGATCCTCCTTAGTTAGAGCCCTAAAACATTGGGCCGAGTACTACTATCAGACCCTTATGTATATTGCGATCTGTAGCACCTTACACTCCTCGAGACCATAGTTCCCTTTTCTATCTCCGGATCACGCATAATCTCTGCTAGATCAGATCTCGCAAGTGGGGTTTGCAGCAACAACAGATATCAGTCCTGCAGTTCTGAGTTAACAGAACAGTCATTCATATCTATTAGATCCATTAGATCCGAAGTAGCAATCTGTTCTGCCGCTCATAGCTATCCGATCAGCCATTCTGATCTCTCAGATCCACCAGATCTGAGTAGTTGTGTGGAGTTCCTATACCGGGGCGTGATTTTCACAGGACTTTTGGCAGCATTGACATTTTGGGGATTCGGCTACTGCAGTATTCCTAAGCAAGGAGTAAAAAAAGAAGTCTAAGACCCCCTGGGGCACTTATTGGTGATCTAGCCCATAAGAATCCGGACGACGAGCTGAGAAAGGTGGTACCATTCAATTGTTAGTGCCAAAAAAAAATTCGGGCGGTCCCAAATTTCAAGTATATTGGATTGGTGCATGGTAGAAACTAGAGCTCAAGTTATGGCCAATGAGAAGATCGACAAACTTGAACAATCCTTGAAAGACCTCCAAGATCAGCTGACGTCACTAACTAACGCACTCTCTAAGGGCAAGGTGGAAGCCCGCGAGGAGGCGTATATTGGCAATGAACACAGTGAGGGTGAGTCTAGCCACTCTCTTCACCTCTGGGGCACCCACCAACAATCCCGTCCGCGACCTCACAAGCTGGATATGCATAAATTTGATGGTTCTCACCCGACAGCATGGGTAGCACAAATGGAGTAGTATTTCTATCTGAATTACATCTTAGATAATGAGACTCAGCTTATGGTGGGGAGCATGTACTTGGACAATGAAAGATGGCAATGGTGGCAATGGCATCAACGTTGCAATGGAAGTTTTTGACTTGGGACACCTTCAAAAAAGCTCTTATAGAGCGCTTTGACCATGACTCTGCTTTTCTGGGTCGTCTCACTAAGCTCCAACAGACTGGCACAGTGGATGAATATATTACAGCCTTTGAAGCCTTAGCTTTCCGCACTAGGGGTCTCCAAGACGCGTTCTACACAGAATGTTTTATCAACAGTCTTAAAGAGGCCATACAAGCCCACGTCCGACTGCACCACCCTCCCACATGGTCGGAGGCTTGCAAGGTAGCTCGTAACGTAGAACGTGCGTTAGTGGCCCAGTCCACTCGCCTAAATTTCACCACCAAGGGTCACCCCCCATAGGCTCACAGCACAACTCAAACACTTAAGGTTCAAAAGGTGTCACTGCAGAAATGGTAGAAAGAAGAAAGCAAGGATTATGTTACTATTGTGATGAAAAATACTCCCCAGGTCATAAATGCAAGGAGCCCAAATTCTTTCAAATTGATGCCACTGATTACAGCTCATCGGAGGAAGCCCCACCACTTGAGGAACCTGAGGAGGCAGAAGAGGACAACCAGAAGGACAATGTCCTTGACGAACCAGTTATTTTGCTGCATGCTTTGGCAGGGATTTCTTCACCTCAAACTCTCAAAATCAGAGGTTTTATTAAGCATCGCCCAGTAGTAGTCTTGATTGATAGTGGAAGTACACATAATTTTATCCATCAAAGAGTCGCGGAAGCAGTGCATTGTTTTGTACGAGCAGTTTCTAACTTCCAAGTCCAAATTACGGATGGGCGAACAATGAAATGTGAAGGCCGCTGTGAAAATGTCAAACTTCAAATGCGGGATTATCAGTTGAAGACCCACATGTTTGCCATACACATGGGAGGGTGCGACATTGTCCTCGGTGCTGAATGGCTTCGCACACTTGGGCCAATCACAATGGATTTCCAGGAATTATATATGAGCTTTAAGCAGAACAACTCCACACATACCCTCCGCAGACTCCAGGCGGGCGGTCCCTTTATCATCAGCTCACATAGGATGGAAAAATTGTTAAAAAAAGGGCCATCATGGAATTATAGCTCAATTTAATGCCATCCAGACCATCGAACCCAATTCTCTGCCGATTCATCTTAAGATGCAACAGATTTTAAATAACCATCTGCTAGCCTTTGACAAGCCTCATGAGCTTCCGCCCTCGAGAGGGGAACATGATCATAGCATCAACTTGGTCTCAGGGGCCCAACCACCAAATGTGCGCCCATACAGATATCCGTTCACCCAAAAGAATGAAATAGAAAAAATAATCAAGGAACTTTTGGAAGCAGGCATCATTCGTCCCAACATTAGTCCTTATTCATCACCGGTGGTCATGGT
>APFE031435754.1:21432-61250 GCA_000404065.3 Pinus taeda
GCCAAAATGCTGGGATATGATTATGAGATCATTTACAAGAAAGGGCGCGAAAATATTGTAGCAGATGCATTATCTCACCAATTTGAGGAGGAAAGTACCCTGCTTGCAATTTCCCTTCCCATTCCAGAATGGATTGAAGAGGCTCGTAGGGAATGGTTTTCACATCCCTGGCTCTCCCAACTCATTGCTCAATTACAGGCGGATCCAAATTCCACCAAGGGCTAGTCATGGCAGGATGAGATTCTTCACTACAAGGACAGAGTCGTAATATCACCAACATCCACCCTCAAAAGCCGCATTTTGGCGGAATTGGACTCATCCCCCACTGCAGGACATTCAGGCTTTCAGAAGACATATGCTCGCACTAGAAGATCATTCTTTTGGACAGGCATGAAAAATGACATCCTTACTTTTGTAGTGGAATGCGATGTCTGTCAGTGCCACAAAGGGGAGACAGTCAAAGCACCAGGCACATTACAACCATTGCCCATCCCAACATCAATATGGACGGAGGTTTCTATGGATTTCTTTACAAGTCTTCCAAAGTCAGGAAACAAGTCAGTCATCATGGTGGTTGTGGACCGACTTTCTAAGTATGCTCATTTTTGCACCCTACCCCACCCTTTTACACTGACTTTGGTCGCTCAATCTTTCATGGATTAGATCTTCAAATTGCACAACATGCCCACTTCTATTGTGTCTAATCGTGACCTGATCTTCACCAGTAATTTTTGGCAGGAACTCTTCAGGCTACAAGGTACCCGACTAAAACTCAGTACTTCCTATCATCCACAAACGGATGGTCAAACTGACGCAGTCAACAAATGTCTGGAAACCTACCTTAGGTGTTTCACTTCAGAAAAGCAACATATTTAGGTACAATGGTTACCTCTAGCTGAATGGTGGTATAACACCAACTATCATGCCACCACCAAAGTGACTCCCTATGAAGCAGTTTATGGTTAACTCCCTCCTTCCCCTACTTCTTATATCAAGGGGTGCTCAAAGGTACAAGCCGTGGATCAACTCCTACAAAACCGCACAACCATGCTCGCCCATCTTAGAGATAATCTTCATCAAGCTCAAAACCGCATGAAGCAATAGGTAGATCAGCATCGCTCAGAGCGCCAATTTCAAGAAGGGGATCAGGTATTTTTGAGGCTGCAACCATATAAGCAAATATCACTCAAAGACAAGGGTTGTCAGAAACTATCTCCAAAATTCTACGGTCCGTATCAAGTACTTCAACGCATTGGAGAAGTGGCCTACAAGCTAGCTTTGCCACCCACTGCAAAAATCCATCCAACTTTCCATGTCTCATGCCTCAAGAAAGTGATTGGGAACAATTGCAGAATTCAAACCAGTCTACCTGAATTGGACGAGGAAGGGTCAATCTGGCTCCAACTTGAACAGGTCCTAGACACACAAGAATGGCACCTGCGTGGCCGCATGATTAGGGAAGTCCTCGTCAAGTGGAAAGACACCTCTCTGGAAGATGCAACTTGGGAACCAGCCACTATTCTTCAGCAGTTTTCGCAGCTTCAGCCTTGAGGACAAGGCTATTCTTAAGGGGGAGGGCATGTTAGGGTGCCACCCTAACCCCCTTATTTATGTAGTAGGATCGAGTCATAGTTATAGTTAAGTAAAGAGTCAATAAACCCCATATTAATAATTGTAAGTGGTTAACCCGCATTTCATGACGGGACCACAGTTAGTTGCAAATGGGCCATGGTATTAATAAGAACCATGGTATTGCTCCATGGTATTGCATGTATGAGTCATGTATAAAGGATAGAGACTCCCTGCGAGGAGCATCGTGTCTTATTTTGTAATCGAGCTCTGCGCTATTGGAGGTTGCCCCCTCGAAGAGGCAAGTGAACATTGCTTTCTGAATAATAAAATACTTGTTGTTGTTTCTCACTATTCTATGTTCTGGGTATATTTCTTTGCATATTCGGTATTTTGGTATCGTCTTGCAGGTTAAGAGCATAACACTAGGGATGTAGCTCACTTGGAAAAGCATGCTATGTAAAATATTATGAGGTCCTTGGTTCAATCCCCCAATTAACCTATGTCTACGTTAGGGGAAGTGTGGTGCATCTAAAGGTTATAGTGGTAGCGATCGGAATCGACCTCATGTCACACAAGTATGAGACTACCCAAGTTGTCGAATCCACTAGTTACCAAAAAAGTTTCATTTTGTTTTTATCAATGCTACATATTCCATTGTTCCAAAACTGATAACTTCTTTGATAAATAAATGGATATTGAACTCTAAAATGTTTTTTACTATATTATTTGGTTTACATTTTAGCATTAGTTTTTTATGTGAATTATTAATTTATAGAAAATAAAACTAAATATTGTCATTTTATAGATGATATCTATAAAAAGATGTAATTAAAAAAACTTCCAATCCTAACCATAATAATGCTTTATTTGACATGGTTGTTATTGGCAAAGTCGAATCCCCATACTCTAATTCAACCATGATATCACAAATCCCATGTAGAAGGGAAAACAAATAATCGACATGAAGCCCAATATTGTTATCATGACTTCAAAATTATTCTTAGAGGAATCAATGGAGCTCAGGAAAGTGAGCGCCTCTTCCATTCATAGATGTGGGTGAAGGGCACACTGCAACATTTTATTAATGACATAAAATACTAGAATAAATTGATCTCGTTAGAGTCCATGAAGAAGATGAAACCACTAACAATGATACACCCCAACATGCATCATCAATCAACTAATACACGGATGAGGAAATCATATTATTTTTCAATGTTGATTGCAATATAACACCGAGCCTTTCAAATTTGAGTTATTATGTGTTGTTTCTTTGCTTTTAAGTTTATGTTGTTCTAATAAGGCAACCATGTGTGTGGAAGCATGGTGTGCTTACCAATCTAAGCCATGTAGTATCATTATCTCCCTAAGAGATCCTCTCTATAGGATACTAATGATAGTCCCAACTATCCTGGTCTCTCATATAATGATTAAGCAATGCAAGAAGGTAAATCTCTTTAACTATGAGATTTGTCCTCTTTATATCCTCCATGTGATCTAATGAGGGTGAGTAAAGAAATAACTATTATAGTTAAGGCTTCCACATAGAATCTTTTTGCAACAACGATATGTAGATTAGTTGGTGGAAGAATAGAGACATATTCACCTCACTCACATGAGTATCTTTGCATTATCATGTAAAACATGCAATCCATTTGAAAAAATTGCTCCTCTACCCCAATGACCTTATATATAAATGCTCTCTTATGAATGAGGAGTTCAAATGCCATATTCAAGAATTGATAGAGAATGGTCACATTAGATTGAGATTCTCACCTTGTGCAAGCCTTATTGTACTTGTTTAGCAGAAGGATGGGACATGGAAACCATGTATTAAATGCAAAGCATTGACTAAAAGTCATAGTCAAGAACTATTACACATTCCCTTGAATTAATGGTATACTTAATGAACTCAAAGGTGCCAAGTTTTTAAACAATATCAATCACAAGTAATACTATCATGAAGTGCTAATAAATCAAATTGTTTGTGTGGAAGAAAACCTTCAAGTTTTAGGAAGATCTCTTTGAATGGTTGGCTATGCAGTTCAAGTTACTTATGAGGACGATGGAATATATTTTACGGTCATTCAACAAATATTTTGTGGTAACATACCTAAATGACATCCTCATCTTTAAGATGACTTGGAAGAGCATTTTCAACAAGTATTGAGCACCATATGACAACACAATTTATATTTCAACTTGGAGAAGTGCTCTTTCAACATGCAAAGAATTCAAAACGTAGGGTACATTATGGATGGGTGCGGTGTGCATGTGGACCCATCAAAGATACAATTCCTTCATAATTAGCCAACCTTGAAGACACCAATGCATTTCCACAATGTCTTATGCCTCACCAATTTTTACCATATGTTCCTATTAGGGTTCTCTCATGTTTCTTGGCCCTTAAGCCAAGTGACCAAGGGTGGAGCCACAAACAAGTTTATTTGGGTGAGGCATAATAAAAATCATTTGGGGAGTTAAAGAACCACCTATGCAAAACACTAGGCCTCTTTTTTTTCAAATCTATGACGAACATCCAAAATTGAGACTTACAACTTAGATTAGGTCATTGGTGTATTCCTCACATGACATGGGCATTTGATGGCCTATCACATGGGAGATTCTCTATGACATGGTTCACATATACACTACTTATGGCAAGGAGATTTAATTCAATGTTGATTGACTCTAATGTCTAGGCCTATCAATAATATTGCACTATATTTTGGGAAAGGAAATGGTTGTTTATGCTGACCATGCATCTTTTCAATTTAAGTAGATGTAAGGAAAGTTGTTTCCATTGGAAGTGACCCATGTACCTTCAATAATTCTACCAGAACATCAAGTATAAAAGGGAAGCACCAATCAAGTTGTCGGCTAGCTCAATTGACCTTCATTTGTGGAACTAATGACTATCATCAATGCTTGTGGACACAATATTCAAAGTGCCTCCAAATATATGAAAATGGCCCTAACTTCATTACTACATACTAGACATTGGCCACAAGTAAACAAGTTTTCAATTTTCTCCTATAGGACAGACTTATGTGCCATCTAAGGCATATCCATGTTCTTGTAGGCGACCTTGAGAAGATTATTTGGGAGGCATATTACAATCGGGTAGTAGGGCATTTTTAATGCAGAGAAGACAATGACAATGCTATAACAATACTTGAGCTGGCTAAATGATTGACAAGGGTTCGATAAATATAATATTCATGCATTAGTTGTGACATTGTTTAACTTGCAATCAAGGAGCAAGGAGAATACATTCATCTTTCTACTCTAGATAAGTCTTAAAAGTTAG
The DNA here is from genome assembly GCA_000404065.3 of Pinus taeda. Lineage (NCBI taxonomy): Eukaryota > Viridiplantae > Streptophyta > Pinopsida > Pinales > Pinaceae > Pinus > Pinus taeda. The sequence goes on from APFE031435754.1 coordinate 26,315, forward strand.
TCTCATGGATTTTATGTTAGCTTTTCCCTCAATGAAGCATGGTAATGATAATGTTTTTGTTGTTGTTGATCAATTCTCTAAGATGTAAATTTTGGCACCCTATAAGAAGAGTGTCACAATAAAAATTGTTGCTAAGCTCTTCCTTGAGCATGTTTAGGTTCATTTTGGGTTATCAACTTCTTGAGTATCTCCTGGTCTAGTCTTTGGGCCACGATGCACTCCAAATTGACCAAATCAACTTCCATCCCTACATTGATCAATAGGCAAAGGTAGTTAATGACATGATTGTAAAAATCTTCAAAATGTACAACTCCAAGCATCCATGTACATGATATGAAATCCTAATTCCTTATGTTCAACAAAGTTACAATAGAACTCTTCAAAATTCTATTGCCCATGACTCTTTTCAAGTGTGCCTAGGGTTTCAACATTTGTCCCAACTTGATATATCTATTCCCATTGTATTGGCATAGGAAGAGTTCTCCCCTATTTAGATTGAGGTAGATAAAGAAACACAATTCACTAAATACATTTGACACATACAACAAATTTAAGATACTCTACATAATGTAAATGGAAACTAAAAGTAGCAAATGGAAATTACAAGTAGCACCCAGGGGTGTAGATCAATTGGTGATAGAGTGTACTATTAAGGCACCCCTCACAACATCACTGGTTCAAACTTTGCATGGCCCATATACCATGCTAGGTGTGTGTGTGGAGCACCTAGAGGTTATAACCGTAGCAGTTAGAATCGACCCCATGTCACATGAGTATGATCCTAACCTAGTTTTCAATTCCTCCAAACACACATAGGAAAAGGACAAGCACAAGCAGGGACATGAGAAGCATTAGATTCCACCAAAGTTTTAGTTTGTCCACCAGGTCTGGTCACAATGCATCAACCTCATATAATATGTCTCATCTTCACACAATACAAAATTTACTTATGTGCAAATCATCTTATTTTTATTCTCTTTCTTGTTGAAAATGCACATCTTCCATTTATTTTTGCATTATAGAAGCACACATTATTGTTTTGGGATGTGGACTTCCTTACTTCTTGGTTGATTATTGCTAGTTTGTTTTTAGAAACTACCCCTCTTTTTCCTCTCACAAAGAAAACCTTTATCTAGGCATCAATATCAACCCATTTATACTTGCTCATTGTTTTTTTTGTTAGGTAGCATTGTAAATCATTAAAGTGTCATAATTCAAACTTGATTATTTAGGGTTATGATGAGACTATTAAATGACTCTAACAAAATAACTATAAGGCTACTTGACACACTATATTAATTTAATACAATATACTTAAGTTGTGCCATTAATTCAATAAAGACATGAAGTAGTTAGTAGAGGAAATAATAATTTCCTCTTGACATTGTTGGCTTGAAGTGTTTCCAACATGGACACCAATTTAGTTGTTGCATTGTTCTAACTTCATGCCTTCTCTAATCTATTCCATGCCTCTTTTTTGGTCTTTGCACCAATCACTACAACAACCGCGGGCCTTTAAAACTCGGGACTATGTTGACAAGTGCCTTTGCATCCACTTAATGCCACTTCAAGGTTGTGTTTTATAAGTCTAGGATTTCATCCATTCACAAACCTCCACAAGTACTTTGCTAAAAGAATCATCTTCTATCTTATGCTTCTATGATGAAATTCTTCCTTATTGAACTTCTTAATAAAATGATATTTGGATTGTAGAGTTGAGGCTTCTGTGATCCATATCAAGTTTATGAGAGATTTTTTGGCGAAAATCACATGAGAAACCATTTGTCGACGCGTTTCGAACCAACTAGTGTGGTTCATCGTCAGGACAAGTTGAAGAAACAGATCCAGCTTAGCATGTTAAATAGTCTGAGCAGAGACTCCAACGCCTAAATTAACGACTAATTTTGACTAAAGGACCCCAGGTCAAAATTTCCATTTACTAATTTAATAATAAATTAGTTTTAAATTATTAAATATTAATATTATTAAATTTATAATTTATTTATGGAAATAAGTTAAATAGTATTTACTTTATCTATCTAAATGGAAATAAGTTAATTAGGTAAAAAAATATATAAATAAATTCATCGTGTAGTTTAAAATTAATAATTAATTTATTAAATTATTAGGGAACCTAAGCAGAGCGATTCCAGGTGTCCACCTTCCGTTTGGTTCAGGGAACCACTGATAAGATTGCAAAGATGCCAAAGAATAAAATAGCATAGCAAAATAGGTCAGACCTAGTTTGCAATGCTATTTATTCTTGAGAATCCTCAATCTATCAGTGTCCCGAACAACGGAAGATGGACACCGGGAATCCGCTCTAAAGGTTCCCTAATAATTTAAATAATAAATAATTATTTTTAAACTAACCATGAATTAATATTTATATATTTTTAACCTAATTAACTATTCCATAAAAAATATAATTAAATAAATAATAATAATAATATTAAATTAGTAAATGGAAATTTGACCTGGGTCCTTTAGTCAAAATTAGCCGTTGGAGTGTCTGCTCAGACTATTTAACATGCTAAGCTGGATCTGTTTCTTCAACTTGTCCTGACGATGAACCACACTAGTTCTAGTTGGTTCGAAACGCGTCGACAAATGGTTTCTCATGTGATTTTCACCGAAAAATCTCTCATAAACATGATATTTGGAATTAGTTAAAATGGAGACACCTAACCTCTGAATGCACAACAAATTCAATACAATCTTAGTTTGAGATTTTCATTAAACACTCTAAATACTAAAACCCTTTATGAATTTTCACCAAACTTAATCCATCAATCCTTAAGACAAAATGAGATTGTAGTTTTGTATCAACTTTTATGATTCTCTTGTTCTTGACCTCATACTTGTAGTGATTTTTCCCATGAGAAATACTTATTCTCACCCTCCCTGGCTCAAGTATTTAGAATAAGGAAACTAATACCTTTCAAATACCTTGTGGATTTCCGCTTTCTTTCACAGGTCCTTGAATGGAGTGCAATATAATCACTATAGGTATGGATCCACAACTTCTTTGGGCATTGCACTTAAACAAAAAAAACTTAAACTAATCAAACTATCCCTTTAAACTATGGATACTTTACATAAATTTTATACTACTATAAAATACACTAACTATATTCTCTACATTACTCAAAATAACAAATAAAAAGATACACTAACTATATTCTCTACATTACTCAAAATAACAAATAAAAAGGGAAAGAAACAAAGAGAAACAAACCCTAATATCTATTCTAAAATTAAGCTCACTTAGTTTACTTCAAAATTTATATAACTCTATCACCTTCAAACTTGAATCTAAATTTCGTTTTATTATAAATATTTTAATTTAAATAACTTCTCTATTAACCATTTCCTCAAATTTAATAGATTTGATTAGTTTAGTCCCCTTCCACTCACTAGCCACATGACCACCTTTTCACCCCATAACGTAGCCTAACGTCTCTCTTCATGCCCTTCTTTTCACATACAATGATCTTTAGTATGCCATTTGATTGGTCCTACTCCATTGGCTAGCCTCTCTCCCCATGACCACCTTTTCACCTCATATTGGTCCTACTCAATTGGCTAGCCTCTCTCCCCATGACCACCTTTTCACCTCATACCATGGTCCAGTAACGCATCTGGTCTCTCTCGTCATGCCCTTCTTTTTAACAACATACAAACTCTTTGGAATGTTCACATTCTGGGTGTCTATCGTCATGCACTTCCTTTTCTCTCTTCTTGGTCTACGTCTCTTCATCTAGTGCATTCCTCTCATCTCTCGTGCTGGTTTGTTCAACTTTTGTGTTGTGCCACCACGAGCTTCTGTGGTTAAATAAAAAATAATAAGTGCCCGGGTAAATACTCGTTGCTTCATGCGTGGACGCTAAGGTGCCACGATTTTGTTTGTGGCAATCGGTGCCAGAGTTATTGACTCTCTAAATTGCTTTCCACTGGAATTTTCATAACCATGTAATGACTTTCTGTTTATTTACGAAGTCATACTACGCAGTTATGTTGTCGTGCAAGCTGGGAGGGAGAATGGGCAGCAGGGGAAGCTGTGGTCCTATGGTTTCGAAGCTTCTGACCGGAATCGGGAGAGCCATAACTGTGAGCTCTCTCAGGGGATGGAGCAGCAGCACCTCTTCCATCCCCGATTTTTCTTCTTCTTCTCCTTGGGACTGTGAAAAGAAGAAGTGGGCAGCCTTGTGGGGAAACGGGGACTTTGGGCGATTGGGGTTGTGTTCACCCATGTCCAAATGGGAGCCCACCATCTGCAGATCCCTCCAAGACCATCAGCCTCGCTCAATTGCCTGTGGTGGTGCTCACACTCTCATTCTTTCCGGTCAGTTCAATTCAGTCCTTCATCCTTCAGTTAATTAATTACGCATTTCAATTTAGTTCATTTTTGATAAGCAGACAAACACTTATGCTTCACCCAGATTCTACCAATTATATGTGTTTAAACGAAACATCATAATTATTACTACTGAAATGTTATCATTTAGTCCCAAATACGCCCTAATTTTGCTTTCTTTGCCCCTCCACCCCCTAGTGGTAATTGATTATTTGAATGTGGGAATGTGATTGATCGGGCCCCTTCTGGGGCTTAGCCCGTCTGTCTATGCATTCTGAAAACGAGATTAGAGCGGTGCTGTGTGTTGCTACGTGTGCGAATTTTGTGGTTAATTATACATACTGTATTTTGCTACTGCTTCTTGTTTGTTGCCTGCAAAACTTTCCGAGAAAATGATGTGAATATTTAGTGCTCTCCTATTTCATAGCAATCAACAGAAAGGAAATGTAATGAGTGGATCAAACTGTTAATCCATACTGATAGTAGCAGCATCTCCATACGATCACCACACCAAGGAAAGATAATCACATCCAAACCCATCGTTTATAAAGGGTAAAGGGAAAGGTAATTTAGGTCCCAGCCCCAAGCAGCACACCAGATTTGGAATATGAGACCTCCCTTGAGGTGATGCGCACACCCTATCCCTTGTGTTCCCCACGAGCGAACCGCACATTGCCGATCCGCCTACAGCAGCATCTCATATCTATGCAATTGCAGACAAGCGTAAAAGACGCATAATAATACCACACACACAAATGCACTATGTGCATAATAATACCGTGTAGATAAATGCACTATGTGCTGAAGGCTCATCAAGGATTCCAACAGTCACTTTTTATAAACATTAAATCGAGACGTAAGCATTTAGTGTGTAAGAGTCACTGTCAGCGAACTATTATCAGAATTGCTCACACCATAGTTTCTCTAGAGTAGAATGGTGCTTACATTCTCATTGAAGTGAGGGAATAAGGATTTATGTCCCGCTTCTTCTAGATCTCTGCATGTCCTCATGGAAAAGCTAATAAGAAAATTGCAAGAATTAGGCAAAAGCACATTTTCCAGCTTGACTTTATTTATAGTTATTAATAATATACTAATATATATCTTTTAACCCCATATCAATTAGGCATGCAAAGTGAAAAAATTCAAGGTGCAAACCTCAATCTTTTTCACTAGCCCCAAAATTGTCATGGCTGTAACCACGACAGTATTAGAGCCACTTCCTTGAGCTTACAGATAATGAATGAATTCCATGAACTATCAAAGCCGTTGTTTCTCATTAATGCATTATTTTCTTCTCTCCCTCTTTTTGCTACACATCCTACCATTGTTCTACAAAGAAAACATAGAAAATTATATATAAAAGTATCTTCATCTACCATTGACATTCTTCACCGTCTGCCTATTTTTTCTTTGTGAGTTTTCTATATACGTGTTTATTGTTTTCCCTCTGTATTTCTTTTGTTATCCACCTTGCTTCCCTCTGTCCTACATTTTTTCCTTGCCCCATATCTTTGTTCACTATTTTCACTGTGTCATGTATCTTTATATTTCATTAGTATTTCATTCTTGGTTTCCAGAGCACACTTGTATGAGACAAAGGCAACAAGAGAAGGGAGAATCCTCAATTTGATGATCTTGTATTGCATAATAACATGTATATACCATGTATTGTGTAATAACTTGTATTTTATAATTTTATGATCTTGTAATGCACCCCAAGAGAAAAGTTACGAAACATATGCCAACAAGTTCAGACCTTGGGGCACACTGTTTCAAGCATATGCCAGATCTGAAATATCTTTATTTGCAAAAGATTTATAGAAGCAAATCTGCTCTCTTATGATTTATCTTCTAGATGTATGCTAAATCATTTGACAACTCTAGACTTATCTTATGTCAAGTCAACATGAAGAACAAATGCTGGAAATTACCAATCAATATGACAATGCATGCTAAAAATCAAATCTGCAACTACACAATTTTGGACAGTTGAGAATTGTTACCGCAAAATCTAGCACCTTAGTGCAGAGTCTCACTAAGGATTCTAGCTTAAGGGCAGCAATGAGATTAGTCACCACTATCACCTTAGCAATTGTTCCTTTGCTGTTCTATGGTTGGATATTATCCCCATAAGGAGGCTTCCCCAACAGATCTTAGATATTAGATAACCCAAGTACTCTTAGGCTAAATACCCTTTAAGGGTTCTGCTAATAAAATCACACAATGATAATGTTCAATAAGTAAGGCTTTAGGTGGGATGAGATGTAATTCTAATGTAAAGAGTTCAAAGGACCCTATGGCTAAATCTGGAGGGCTTAATAAGTCTTGGAGAGGCTCAAATAGGTTCTCAAACACATGCTACCTTTAAATTATCAATTGCTGTTTATAGATTAGGGTTTCTAACAACATAGTTTACCACATGCAAAATTTACAACAACATTAAACAAAATAGCCTAGAACTGATAATAAACTGTTAATTTTAGGTATGTTGAATGTTCTATGCTTAGAGCAATTTATTTCAATTTTCACAATTAGCTCAATATCTTTTCTAGATTAAAAATCACATCAGCATTAAAGTAAACTGCAGATAGAACATAAACATAAATCGCAGAAGACAAGCCAAGACAGGGGGACACAAGATGTGGCGCTAGCCAGGGACAAACCCCAATGTGGGGAAACCCTTGATCAATTCTTTTTATATGTTCTACAATAGTTCAGTAGAGAGAGAGAGAGAGAGAGAGAGAGAGTACATTTACAACGGAAGTCAACACTTTGACTTATCTAGATAAGAGCATAGATCATCTCTAAGAGGATGATACATGAGATCCGTTGAAGACATGCTGCTTCAACTGAATCTCCAAGGTGACTCCTTCACCTACCATTGTGCTGTATCTCGTCATCATGCTGCACCTCACCACGCTGCACCATGCTGCACCCATCATTACAATGCTGGAGCCTGGACCTCATGCTGTACACATCATACTGCTGCACTGCTGTCCCATGTGCCACACTGTTGTCCCAACTTGCTGCTGTCCCAATATGCTGCTGTCCCATCATTGTGCTGTCCAATGAGTTTGCAGCACCATGTACCTTTGCTGCCATGTCACAGCTTCTGTCCCATTGTGCCACTGCTGCACAATGTCATAGCTGTCCTAATGATTGTGCTGTCCCATCATCGTGCTGTCCAATGAGTTTGCAGCACCATGTACCTTTGCTGCCATGTCACAGTTGCTGTCCCATTGTGGCACTGTTGCACATTGTCATAGCTGTCCTAATCATTGTGTTGTCCCAACACGCTGCTGTCCCAATATGCTGCTGTCCCATCATTGTGCTGTCCAATGAGTTTGCAGCACCATGTACCTTTGCTGCCATGTCACAGCTGCTGTCCCATCACAGCTTGCTATGCTTGCCATGCTGTCCAGCCATGCTTGCCAAGCTGTACATGCTTACACTGATTCTTCTAGCAACACTCTCATTATTGTGTTGTCCCAACATGCTGCTGTCCCAATATGTTGTTGTCCCATCATTGTGTTGTCCAATGAGTTTGCAGCACCATGTACTTTTGCTGCCATGTCACAGCTGCTGTCCCATCACAGCTTGCTATGCTTGCCATGCCATCCAGCCATGCTTGCCAAGCTGTACATGCTTACACTGATTCTTCTAGCAACACTCTCATCATCAAATTATCCTCATACTTATACTCGAATGCTGGTGTATTGTTGTAGTTCAACAACTCTGGTTAGGACGTCAATAGTACCCTAACAACCACCTCTAAACTGTGCAACAGTCCTTGAAAAAAGTGCGGCTTACCTCCCTTCCTTGAGAAGTTGTTGTCCATACAGCCCTTCACGCTCTCTAGGGCAGCCTCCACGATGTCCCTTTGACCCTTTATACAGCGGCTAAGACCTTGCTGTCCACACAACCCTTCATGCTGTCTAGGGCAGCCTACACGCTGTCCCTTTGACCCTTCATGCTGCGGCTAAGACTCTCTTGTTTGACTGTGGTTAGGGCTGAATTAGACTAGCATTTAGGGCTGGATTAGACCATCGTTTCGGGCAGCCTTTACGTCTGCGTTAGGGCAACCTTTAGTCTGCGTCTAGGGCTGCCTTCCATCTGCGTCTAGGGCAACCTTTTTTCCTCCAACGTCTAAGGCTTCCACTCCTAGATTTCTCTTCCACTAAAAACCCAAGACAAGTGGAGAGAAATCAAGATAGAAGTGTGTGTGAGAAATGACTCTCAAGTCATCTCCTTTTATACTAAAATGGTGAGCACATGTGGGGTTTATTTGGTTGCTGACTGACCTTGACAAATTGACTTATAACACAAATAAATTCATAACTCCATGAATACTTATCGGAATCGGATGATTTTTAGATCAATCCTACACCTCTTGATGAGAGGGATCCAAGAAAAATATCAGCTGCCATAGATAAGATGGCCCACATGGAGTTTGGCCCTAGTTGCCAATTTTAACACTCCCTCTCAACTGGGGAGAACTCCATCCGCTGATCCATTTGCCAGACTGTACTGTCTTTGCCATCAGTGCTCTGCTCTACTCTGCTCTGCTTTGTTGAGCTCTGCTCTGCTCTACTCTGCTCTGCTGAACCATGAAGAAGAAGAATTGATCGAGAATGTCTCATACCATTCTCTACTGACCCGAAGTCAGTTCCATATGAAGAGAGTGTGTCATACCACTCTGACTGATCCCAGATCAGTTCCAAGAGAGTGAGTCATATCTCTCCTACTGACCCGAAGTTAGTTTCATTGATCCCAGATTAATATCACAAGAGAGTGTCTCAAACCATTCATACTGATCCCAGATCAATGGAGGTCATCCTAGTATAGGGAGTACGGTAGATACGACGATGCGTCCATCGATAGTACTACTATGGTCCCTAACCCCATTTCCCTGCTCATTGGCTAGATGAGAGGTACTTCCCATGAGTCCCAGATTGCATGGGTAGGATGCCTCGACAGGAGAACCACTCATCCTGTCCAAGTCGCCATGGGGTATCACAGGGGAAGGCTGAGCCATTCACCCTGTACACAACACACCATTAGGGGAGGGTGAGTCGCCCTATGGTCGCTTTTTGCTCCAATAAGTACCCCAAGCCCCCGGAGCTCCTAGAGCTCAATGCATGCAACATGCAGGACCCTCGTTAAGATGGTCTCTCAACGACTCCAAGTCGTTCGGGAAAGTCGCAAACTTGACCTTTCCTCGTGGCTTTGACAGAATGTCTGCGACCTGTGCATCATGTTAGGGTCCTATAATAATATGATTCATAATTTTGAATTGGCTATGCTTAGTCTTGTAATATTGTACATACTTTTGTTTTCTGCAAAATGTTTTCCATATTAAAAATTAAAAAATGTAAAGAGGGTAAGTTCTAAAAGAATAATCAAAGGACAAAAACAAACATAAAAAGATAAAAAAAGTGAAAAATATGAACCCCAAACAAAAAATAAAACAGATCATGAAAGTGCGCAAATTCAAGTGCCACTACTTGTTACTTTACTATGCGAAATAATGGTTGTGTGCAGCTTGTCATAAATGCCACAACCCATGATGGTTAAATAGCTTAATCTTTACTCATTCATGTTTTTGAATTTTATGTTGATAGATAGAGAATAAAGGTCTAGCCAAACTGTTTAACCTTGGCAGATCAGTAGTTAGGTAGAGAATAAAAATGTGCTCATCAGCTTAATCTGAGCCATGGGAAGTTATAAGGTTAGAATAGATAGTTTGCTTGTCAAAAGAAAAGGAAATAAAGGGTTTGCTAGCTTAAATGCACCCAAGAAAGTGAAGAAAAAATGTTAGGATAAATAATGGGTAGGTAGAAGAAGGGTTGCAAATGTACAAGGTTACTCAGTCAAAAGTACATTTATCATGCTTAATCCTATGTTTCATGTGCAGGAGCATTTATGAAAGTGAAAAGATGTTCACAAGATTGTCTGGTTAATTTCCCTTCATTTCATTTCACCCCCACATACATACTTACTAATTCCCCATTATCTCATCATTTTTCATTAAATACCCGTTTTCCCTTCATTTTGATCCTCATCCCTTGGTTTCACCCCCTACCCAAAAACCCCTTTTCCCTAGTGTGAAACCCATTCCCTATTGCAAAAATCACCTTCTCCCTTATTAATTTCCTTATTTTCCCTTCAAAATCCATAAAAACCATTTATCCTAAGTTTTTATTTCCACCCCCCATATTATTTAAATTAATTCCCCGATTCATATTTCCCTGACAAAAACTTTTTAACCTACCAAACCTTGGTGCAGTTAAAATAACCCCGCCACATTAACCCCTGGTCCCACTCCATTAGACCCGCTGATTATATTTTAAATCCCCGCCTTAGTTATTAATTAATGACTATTAATTGTAATTAACCCCTCGGGCTTCACAAATCCTGACTCCATTTCTCTTCGTGCATTTGACTACGCGACAACTGTCCGATCTTCCACCCCAGATCTGACTGCGTGCATCCATATCGCGCTCGTTCATTATCCGACTGTTACCAGTTCGAGAGCACGCGAGATTCGCGGTTTTGCCCGGGCACTGTTCTGCTACGCGGCAGCCCCAGGCGAGATTGCGTGCTCTCAAGGAAATACTGCCCGCTCTCCAAAAGCGATGTGATGGCCCAAGAAATCGCCTCCCCGCCAAAACCAAAACCATCCACTGTTGATTTGTAAAATTCCGTGCCAAATTGTAACTGTTGCCGGTTAAAAGGCCGGAGAAGCCCATTTCAACTCTTTTCACTCGTTTGAACTGTGAATGCTGCTCAAGCCTTTTTGCGACACCCTGAGCCTCTGCGACCTTAATTGACTGCCATCTACCACCCGAAGAAGCTCCGAACGTCCAATTCAACCATCCAGTTCATAGCTAAAGCAGCCATACCCTCTGCACTCACCATTGAACCAATTTGCAGCCCATACCACCAAATTCCAGGTATTTTTGGGAAAACAGAACGACCCTCTAAATTTGAAAATGTACAGTCAAGTTTAAAGATTAATTAATTGAAATTAATCAATACATTTGCCTGATTGAAGAATAATTTGCATGTATACCCAAAACCCCTCTTTTGCAAACTGCAATTATCCTCTCACTGTACCAGAGTTTCCCAAACCTCACTTCTACAGCCAATACAGGCCTAATCCCAATCCCTAAACTTAGTCATGGCTTCCCAAACCTCTCTGAATGAGAGACCTGTGTCAACCCCTCACTTGGACATCAACCATTTGGCACTAGCAGACAGGGATTTCCAGATAAAAGACACTGCTACCCCAACCTACCTTCTGAAGCTCCACTGCTGGAGTAAGGACAGATTCCTGAAACATACTAATGACATCCATCTGTGGGAATCCAATTTACCCAAATACCTATTCCCAGAAGTTCACCCATTCCCTGATATCATACATTTTTGTCATGCTTGTTATATCCCTAGCCAAAGGGCTATTGTTGCCCCTAACCAACAACTCTTATTCACCCTCACTCCAGAGTCTATAAACCAAATGTTGCAAGTCCAACCTAGCCCTAATGAGACCCCATTATCTATTGGAGACCTATTGGACTTATATATCACACTAGACCTGGTTAAAATAAGACAAATATTCCAGACTTTCATCATAGAAGACCGCCATATTCCCACAGATTCTCCATTTTATGTTGCCACCATTTTCTAGAGATAGGCAGACACATAATCACCATGCTCTCTTGCATCCTCGGATATACCACAGATGAGCATGTGGATGAGGTTATCCTGGCCTTCCTGTCCATCTTCACCCCAGGCAAGCCTCCTGCTATCATGTACAATTATGCTCAGTTCATTGCAGACAGGATGCATGAACAATTCACAAGACTGCCCAATGAAAGAGTTTTCAAGTACTCTTCAGTGTTATTTCACATGTTTTTGTATACCAAGCAGATAAGTTCCCTGTAAGCATCCAAAAGTTGGATACCAAGGGAAAAGAGAGATCAGTGGTCTATTGGACACCCTTGATCCAGAAATACTCCACATCATTCACCTACAAAGACTTCATAGATTCATTTGTCTACCCAGTCATGAACATGATCATCAGTACACTCAACCTAGAATCAGCCAAGAAATCAAGAGGGTGCTACAATTGGCTAAGAATAGCAAGGTGGGAGTCTGGTACTTGTACTAGAATCACACTGAAAACAAGGTTTATGGTTGCCAACTAGCCCCTTATAAGTTGCCCAAATACCTCCCTATGAGGATATTTGCACTTGAGTATTTTAGGCAAATCATCAATTCAGATGAGGTCAACTTCCTAGTAGCTAGGAAGAAGACCCAATTTAAAATAAAGAACCAATTGGGCCACTTCATATGTAATAATAGAGAAGCTAGACTTGAGGTTGACAAGATATTGCAACAGATGAAATTCAGAAACAACTTCATGTGGTAGTATGACCCTCATGGGATCATAAACAAATTGAGAATCAAGGTCAAATTGGGACCTTTCATCCACCATCCAAGACCTGATATTGAGCAGTTTTCCAACCAATCTGAGTGGTTGGAAAATACATTGATTGACATGGATAGCACATTAGTGGATGTTGAAAACACACTAATTGATGTTGAAAAGAAAATTGACCAGAGTTCTTTCCTGCAGGTTCCAGAACTAGGGGAACCAATGAGTAATCCTCCTGTTTTACAGACCCCAGCCAATGAGGACAGAAATCCAAAAAGTTACAGGGAGGAGGGTTCTAGTTTTGCCATGGAGACTACAGATGAATACTTTGAACTCAAGAAAAGGCCCAAGTTGAATCTCGTGTTTGAACAGGAAGAGAACATTGAATTAGTGGAAATAACTGACACTGAAACAATGGGGCAAAGAAGCAAAGACACAGCTGCTTCAGGTGAAACACAACAGCCATCAACCTCCAACACTCAAATGATTGAGAGACAACTGAGTGTTGAGGTTTCCTCCTTTACCAGACCAGCTAACAGAGAAAGAGACATCAAAGACAGGTATAAAGAAATAAAAATGAGGATTGATAAGTTGAAGGTTGAGGCATATGCCCAATACTTCAAGCATACACCAGCCAACCAGAGCAGGTTGATGTCAGCTTTTGACATCAAAGTAGGAAAGATGCAGGTCTCATTTATGCAGCCCACTATTCAGCAACCAAAGACCTCAGCGGATTATAGGAACACTGATTTTGAGGTATTGGCCAGGGATGTTCATCCCATTGACCAGATAGAGTTTCATAAATAGGCTGGAGAGATGACTTACTCCACCCTAACAGGAAAGACCATGGCTGCACACAGGCTGCAGGGTTCACTGGACAACATCAGAACCCAATACAAATTGGAGAAGGCCTCCTCACAGGCCAAAGACAACAGGATCAGGTCATTGGAGGACTTGGTCATTGAGCTGGGCCATAATCCAAGTTACATTAAGGCTGCTGAAAAATTGATCAAAAAGAAGAATGAGGATATAACAGCTCTCAAGAAGCAACTAACGCTGCCTCATTTAGAACACCCACAAACAAAGGAGGTCCTGGAGAGCCAAACTGATGGACGTAGTAATTCAATTGAATGATCAACTAAAGGAGATGGAAAAAGAGTTGGATAGCTTGATTCAGCTAAAACAAGCTAATCTTGAGATTGCCCCTGCAAATGTCATCCCAACAGTTACTATTGCAATGCCTTCTACTTTGGCAACATCCTTAGCTCCCACAGCTCCAATGGCTAAAACACTGCCAGCATCTTCACCATCTACATCAGCAACAGGGTCTACAGGTGATGAAGCAAACAGGTTGGTCAAAGCAATGGAAGAAATGTCCATTCAAACCACTAAGATGAACAGGCTTAAGGAACAAGTGACCAGCCTGGAAACTGACTACAAGCTTGCCCAAATCATGCACAAAGAAGAACAACAGAAGCCTACAAGGATGAATGAACGAATAAAAAACCTGGAGAAGGAACTGACATTGAATCAACCCCTAGGTCAGGCTAAGGAACAATTGTGGGCCAATATCATTGACTCTATCAATGATATTTGACCATCCATCCAAGTTATTTTTGAACAGATTGATTTAATAAAGCAGGCTACAAAAGCCATACAAAGAGTTAAAACAGAACTTGGAGACATGCCAGAGGAAGTTGCAAGGATCATTCACTTCCTCAACTCCAAGAACAAGTATGAGCTACAGGAATTAGAGATACTTGACAGAACAGGTAAAATTTTGGAGGTGAAAAGGGTCCTCACCAAGAGGAATTTAATGTTGAACCTAGAGGATAAGTGCCAAACCATGCAAATGGCCATTGACAGGTTCATGGTCAAATTTGAAGTTTTGAGGCAAAAAGGTTTACTGAATCCCTTGGTAATAAATGATAAGTTGATGAAACAGGAGGACTATAAAAGAAAAATCCGGGAAGTGGCCAGAGATCAGGTGAATACTTCATCCATGAAGGGCATACCTACTGGCAAAGTATTATATCAAACTTTTGAGAATTTGTTTTACCTCCAGCATGAGGTAAAACACCTTTTTGTCAATAAGCCTACTTTTGCTAAGTATATAGAGGCAGATGAGATTTTTAGGAAAATGATCAATATCCAATTACCAGATGCTGACACATGGGAGAAACTAAATGATTTACTGTAGAATACACAGTAAAAATGTAAAAATGTACAGTAAAAGTAAAAGGGCACAGTAAAAGGATATTGACAGGTCAGCCAGGTCAAAGTGTATGAGTTGAAAGATTAGAGTGAATAGAGCATTCAACGTGAAGACCAAACAACAAAGCACAGATTAAAGTGCAAAATATCAAAGATTAAAGACAACACAACCTAATAAGCAGGGACAACAAGCATCAGTTCAATAGTTGTCTCTATCTTCTTGCATGAAGATTTTTCTTTCTCCTAGATTAGTTCCCAAGACAGTTTGGGATATTTTGTAAAATATTTTTATATAAATACTTCATAATTCGAAGTATTTAGTGTGGATTGCTATACATTTGTAAAGTTATTTTGATCATAAACCTGAGGGTTATTGTACCAATTTTCAAGTCAACAGACTGGAGCAAGTAATAAAGTGATTGCATCACAGGATTCATGTGTAGAGCTATTACAGTGAAGTATTTTCTTTGTCAATTTGTTATTCTCTTATGTTTTTCACAAACTTAAATGTTATCTAAAGTTGAATGAATTAACCGGAAATTTATCTCAAAATTTGTTTAAGTACACTCTGTTTTCCACTGTTAATCATTTACATGTTTTCTTTTGATATCCGGATCTGAGAATCCTTAATTGCTCTCCCATCCTAGTTGACCTCTTTCACTTTCTTCATAATCCGGCCTAACGAACCCTTAATTGCTCTTTGGATCCGATTGGAAACCACTTCACTATCCAGCCTTGAGATATGAAGTAACTCTGCTATCTTGCCCTGTAGACACTGTTTTTAGAACTTGATCCAGTCCTGTTTGTCTGACATTTGACCCCATAGCCCAATGGTAAAACACAACCCTTTTTCATCTAAGTAAGTGATCCGACCACCAAATCTAAATCAAAGCCCAAGCACAATCATAACTAGCCTAAAATCAAATAACTAAAGAAAGTTAAAATAAAAAGAGAGAGCCCTCTCTGAGATTAGGAAGGCTAGATCCTAATCTCCAAAGTTGGTTTGGGTTACCTCTATCATTTCTTTTTTCTAACAACTTTGAAGAAATTTTGGAGTGATAACACTTCAGTCTCAATGCGATGGAGCCTCCTGTTCATCGACGTATCATATCCCACATAAGGTAGTATCTGATGTCTATATGCTGGAGCAATCATTGAATATGAGATTCCTCAACAAATTGAATCCCCCCTAGTTGACACAGAGGACCACAGTGGTATCCATCATGTGTACAAACAACTCGCTGAAGAGCTTCCACAACCAGGGAACTTCACACAAGTTCATACTCATAGCTATGTATTCAGTCTCAGTGGTGCTTATAGCAACCGACTTCTGCTTCCTGCTCATCCATGATATCGAAGCAAAATCCAAAGAGAACCAGCACTCAGAAGTGCTTTTGCAATCTTCCACACTGCCTGCCTAGTTAGCATTCGAATAATCATGCAACTTCAGATTTCCGGCAGTGTATCGCAATCTATGAGAGATTGTGCCTCGAAGATATCTCAGAAGATTCTTGGCACCAACCCAGTGAGGCTCAACCATATATGAGCTCATCATGCTAATTGCAAAACATTTCCGGATGGAAGTTCACCAAGAACATCAACGCGAATGAGTTTATGAAACTTAGAGGCATTTCCCAAATCTGGTTCGACATCACTACCATATAACTTCTGAAAGTTAAGATCCTTGAGGTAGTCATGGGCTTGCAGTTTACCATTCCACATCCAGAATCCAACTCCCTCTTACTTCTGCAAATGAGAGGCTTTGCACCTGTCAGAGATAGATCGTCCTCAGAAGGTGCCAGTATGAGAGGTCTATCATCCACAACTTTCGAGCAGTGGTTTGGATCGGCTTCACTCTTAGTGAATTTCAACTTCATTAGACAACTATCAATCCTCTCATACTACGCCTGGGGTGTTTTGCTTCAAGCCATAGAGGGCTTTCTTCCACCTGCATACATGAGATTCCTGGTCATGAATCTCAAACCCCTCGGGTTGTTCCAAATCTGTGGACCTGCTACCTGACGGGAATGGCCCCCTTGTAAGGTTTTCCTTCAGTACATCTTAGACATGTAGCTTCATGCTCTTCTTGAATTCAGGCATCCCTGTCACCATCTGACTCACATTGACTAGGGCCCCATAAGTAGACCTTCGGTGTTATAGATGAGATATGTCAATTGACATGATTCCCAATGGACCATCCTGCAACTTGATACTAATTGCCAACCCTTAACCCATGAGAAAAAGCATGTTTGAAAATTCTATTTTCAAACACGTACCTTTCCATCGATGAATGCCACCCTGAAACCTTTGACTTCCATTGCCGAAATGGACACCAGGTTCTTCTTGCGATCAAGTACATAAAAGAGATTCTTGTAAATGAATCGAGTTACACTCGTTCAATTGAGGGGTAACATTCCCTACACCCTTTCTGGGATAGGTGGCATCGACTCCAAGTATAATCCCATGATTGTTTCGGTCTCTACCAAATTAGAGAGAGCACCCTTCTATCCGATGAAGTGCCTTGAAGCACTACAATCAATAAGCCAAATTCCTAAAGAATCTGAAGGAGAGGGTGAGGACAAGATAACGCTTCTTTATCTTATCAGAAACAACATTTGATTCTTCATACCTGGGGTTCCTTGCTTTCTTGAAGAGTTGACCGTTTTCTTGATGACTTGCATTACCTATCATTCCTCCGATCATTGAAGATGTCCCTGGAATGATTGTTATCATCATCAAGTGATGTGTCCCTGCCATTCGGACACTCCTTCGCATAATGGCTAAACTTATTGCAACCAAGGCATCTGCTTTTCCTTCCACCCTTAGATCTGGACTTCCCATTGAAGTGATCTTTAGGTAGGCCATCAGAAACTTTCTCTGCGCCATTCTGATAATATTCTCTACTCCGACTTCACCCTTGGTGAATTTGAAGAGGGATGAGGAACCCATTGATCCTTTTGTCCTTTCCCAACTGTCTTCGGTGATTGTTTTTTCACTCTTGCTAGGGCATTGTCTTCACCTCAACTCTGATACAATGTTAATTTTTGGTATGTTCTATGCTTAGAGCAATTTATTTCAGTTTTCACAGTTAGTTCAATATCTTTTCCAGATTAGCAATCACATTAGTGTTAAAGTAAGCTGCAGATAGAACATAAACATAAATCACAGAAGACAAGCCAAGACAAGAGGACACAAGATGTGGCGCTAGCCAGGGACAAACCCCAATGTGGGGAAACCCTTGATCAATTCTTCTTATATGTTTTTCAATAGTTCAGCAGAGGGAGAGAGAGAGAGAGATAGTACATTTACAATAGAAGTCAACACTTTGACTTATCTAGATAAGAGCATAGATCATCTCTAAGAAGATGATACATGAGATTAGTTGAAGACATGTTGCTTCAACTGAATCTGCAAGGTGTCTCCTTCACCTATCATTATGCTGCATCTCGTCATCATGCTGCACCTCATTGCGCTACACCATGCTGCATCCATAATTACAATGATGGACCTCATGCTGTACACTTCATACTACTGCACCTTATGCTGCATTGCTGTCCCATGTGATATACTGTTGTCCCAACATGCTGCTGTCCCAATATGTTGTTGTCCCATCATTGTGCTGTCCAATGAGTTTGCAACACCATGTACTTTTGCTGCCATGTCACAACTGCTGTCCCATTGTGTCACTGCTGCACAATGTCATAACCGTCCTAATCATTGTGCTGTCCCAACATGCTACTGTCCCAATATGCTGCTGTCCCATTATTGTGCTGTCCAATGAGTTTGCAACACCATGTACCTTTGCTGCCATGTCATAGTTGTTGTCCCATTGTGCCATTGCTGTACAATGTCATAGCTGTCCTAATCATTGTGTTGTCCCAATATGCTGTTGTCCCATCATTGTGCTGTCCAATGAGTTTGCGGCACCATGTACCTTTGCTACCATGTCACAACTGCTGTCCCCCATCACAACTTGCTATGCTTGCTAAGCTGTACATGCTTACACTGATTCTTCTAGCAACACTTTCATCATCAAATTATCCTCATACTTATACTTGAATGCTGGTGCATTGTTGTAGTTCAACAACTCTGGTTAGGACACCAATAGTACCCTAACAACCGCCTCTACACTCTACAACAGTCCTTGAAAAGAGTGCGGCTTACCTCCCTTGAGAACCTGTTGTCCATACAACCCTTCACGTTGTCTAGGGCAGCCTCCACGCTGTCCCTTTGACCCTTTATACGGCGGCTAAGACCTTGCTGTCCACACAGCCCTTCATGCTGTTTAGGGCAGTCTACACGCTGTCCCTTTGACCCTTCATGCTGCGGCTAAGACTCTTGTTTGATTGTGGTTAGGGCTGAATTAGACTAGAGTTTAGGGCTAGATTAGACCATCGTTTAGGGCAACCTTTAGGTCTGCGTTAGAGCAACCTTTAGTCTGCATCTAGGGCTGCCTTCCATCTGCGTCTAGGGCTACTTTCCATCTGCGTCTAGGGTAGCCTCTTTTCCTCCAATGTCTAGGGCTTCCACTCCTAGATTTCTCTTCCACTAAAATCCAAGACAAGTGGAGAGAAATCAAGATAGAAGTGTGTGTGAGAAATGACTCTCAAGTCATCTCCTTTTATACTAAAACGTTAAGCACATGTGGGGTTTATTTGGTTGCTGGCCAACCTTGACGAATTGATTTATAACACAAATAAATTCATAACTCCATGAATACTTATCGGAATTGGATAATCTTTAGATCAACCCTACACTTTTCGATGAGAGGGATCCAAGAAAAATATCAGCTGCGATAAATAAGATGGCCCACATGGAGTTTGGCCCTAGTTGCCAATTTTAACATAAACAAGTGGAAACAAAAGACTATTGAATGGATAAACAAGGAAATAGATTACAACAAATTTCAATGGCTGAAAATACTTAAAACAACAACAAAACCCTAGACATCAACCTTAATTTAATGCTAATGCATGAAAATTGATATTTATGCTTTTCCAATTTAGGACACACAAAGCTTATCATTTGGACTATAATGTCCAAGGTATTTTGTGCTATTAAATGTATATTTTGTTGTAACTTAACCCTAATTTACCCAAGAAAACATAAAAAAATAAAATTTAGGGTTTTTAAATTTTATTTTTAACATGATTGGCACATTAGTGGACTATTGCATTTCTTAATCATGGTGCTACTGGAGTCAAAGACGAGGCCTATGGAAGAGGACAAATGGAAATAGAGTTATAAGAGAGAAAAGGCTACAATGAGGTTTCTCTTCATCAAAAACCTTAACAACTTTCAATCAATTGGAGATAAAAAGAAAAGGAAGCTATACTAAGGTTCCTTGATGGAAACTTGATGATAATCTTGCAAAAGGAGATGTTAGAGCCATAAAAGATTCAACACACTTGGTGAAAATCTCAGTGAAACCCTAATTCTACAACATTTACAAGATAGAAGAAGATACTTCAATAAACTTGCACAAGATCACCATACAATCACATTATCATCCAAGAGAAAATTCCTTCTAATCACAATATTACCCCCCGAGACGATTCACTCAATTAATACTCCATAGTGACTAAGAGAAAAGAGACAACTAGTGCACACTCTCCAATTGTATGAGTGACTGTGTTACAATGGTCCATCACAAAATTGACTTCCCTCTGTTTATATGAGGGAGTTAATGTTGATTTAGTCGAATAATTGACTAAAAGCCTAAGTTACTAGGATTCGGATATAGATATGGATACGGATCCGGATTCACTAGGTTTTTGAAAATCCAGGATTCGGATACGACAAGGATATGTTAAGTACAAAAAAAATATAATAATATTTTTAAAATTTTGAAAAACACTTTTAGAGCTAAAAAATCAAATACATTTATAAATCACAACATTTAAAACTGAAACCATTAGATATATTATAAATATGAAGATTGAAATTCTAAAATGATGCATCCTCCCTCATACAAAAAGGATAATATCATAAATGATAATAGTAAGTACAAAAATGAGCGTCTCATCCATGATCACTCTATTAATATCATAATGTGCAGTAGGTTTAACTACAAATCCTCAAATGGATCTATATTGTCTTCTGCATATTGCAACACTACATCATGAATAGATGATGGGGGTCTTGGAATGTAGGAAGTTGCATCAGTAGGCTGGACTAGTGGTGGAACAACATCCTCAAGTAGGTTGAGGTGAGTCTTGGCATTCGATGTTAGGTTCAAGTTAGAGATCTCAGGCTCCATATCCCACACCTTGGTCAGACCTTTTTTATACTCTGGTTCAACATGTGATAGAAGACAGAGGTTGGAATGAACATACACAAGATCCTCAATCTTTGCCGCTCCCAGCGTGTTTCGCTTCACTGAATGGATGAAGCCATATGTACTCCAATTCCTCTCAGCTTGATGAGGAACAAGCAACTTGTGATAACAACCTGGTGGCTAGAGTCGAGAGATGAATGCTATCTCCATCATGGAAGCCCCACCAAGTAATAGGATCAAGATGCCCTCGATCATCCATTACTACTGGATCTGAAATGTCACCAGTAGATTGTGCAAATCCTCCAAATTCTTGGCATACTTCCATTGCAACTCCCACATCTCTATAAATTTTCTTCAAAGCTGTCTTGTATCTTTGTACCACTTCAAAATTCTTGTTTGGCGTTATTCTACCAGGTAAAGAAAATTTTGTAATGATAATATTTGAGGTGCAATGCATAGGCCAAAGGTGTAATGGTGTGGTCATTTTGTTCTAGCAAGTTGTATCTATGTCAAATGTTCTGATCAAGGTCAAGGTTGGTTCAGTAAACTGCAGAAGGTATTGGACCTTGTCCCACCATGCATCATCAAGAATGATGGACTTGATTTTTTTCCCTCTATCAGAGGTTGAAGTCCTCCATGATTCCTAAAGAGGGTCAATGACCATTGCTTTTAATGCTTGTCTCACCTCCACAAGACTCTTTATGACAAGAGTGTGGGAGGCAAAACGACTTTCAACAACCTACAAGTTTCAAAGAGTCATCTCAAATGAGAAATCATATATAGATTTGTAATTAAAATTAAAAATTTCCAATACAAATAATATTGATTAAAAAAGAGTACCTTCAGTAGCTCCAACTTTGCAAAACCTCGATATATGGTTTGGGACATTGAATGATTGGTTATGAATATTTTGATTTCTTTTGCTACTACATATATTTCATTAATCCATTCAATCTTATCAATCTTGGCAAGCATAAGGTTCAATGAATGTACTGCACATGGCATCCAAAAGATGTGATTATATCGATCCTCCACAATCAAACTTGCAGCTTTACAAACCTGTGCGTTGTCCGTAATGACTTGGACAACATTGTGTTGCCCCACACTTTATATTGCATCAATAAGAATTGTGGATATGAAAGATGCATCTTTCTCTATTCCACTGCAATCAACAACCTTAAAAAACATTGCCCCTTGGGGGCATACTGCAATAGCATTAATTAATGAGCGGTTTCTTTGGTCTCTCCATCCATTATAAATGATGGACACCCTTGTTTTTGCCCATGTAACCTGGATTGCTTGTAACTGTCTATCCATGGATTGTCTCTCTGATGCCAACAAAGTAGTGCGGACCTTTTCATATCCAGGCTATGTTGCAGGAAACATGGTATAGAGGTTTGTTTCTGTACGGAAACGGGTACGAAACGCGGAAACGCGTTTGGTACAACCCACGTTTCCTCATTAACTTGTGTTTTTTTTAATTTACTTTTAGGGTATGTTAGTGACTTCTTGTTGCTTCTAGATGCGTGTCTAAAGTTATAAAAGTAAAAGTGATATTTTCCGTTATTTTTCATTTTCATCCTTTTACTTAAATTTTTAACATTACCATGAAATGACTCAGGATGTTTGAGAGTGGTTTCGCCCTCATTGGATTTCATATGGAGAAAGTAGAATTTTAGATCTCACTCAAAATCCAGCAGACTTATCTGTTTTTCGGGATTTCAGGATTGGAGGGATTGCAATGTTTCCATTGGATTTTATCATGTACTAGGGTATGGAACTTGTATTTAATCAAGAGAACCAAGCCCTCTATGCAGGGGAAACTTCCAATAATCAAGATCATGTAGGGTACTAGGGTATGAAACATGTATTTAATCAAGAGCACTAAGGTCGTTCGACTATGTAGGAGGAGACTCCCAATACAACAATGGTCCTTCTAAAGAATGGGATGTGGATGCAGAAAATCCTGGTTTGGATCTCTCTCTTGCAGCCTTATAATCTTCATTGTACTTGTAGCCTCATATATTAATATAAATAAAGGCTGATTTTGAGATTTGGATATATAATAAAGGTTGCTTTTGGATATTTCGATATTTTTATTTTCATTGAGTGATCATTCATGAGTAAATGTGATGTAAATTAAATCCTAATGTTTAAGTGTAATAAATTATAATGTATCATTTATGCTTTATGATTACACACACACACACACACACACACACACACACATATATATATATTTAAATATTTTCAATATATATATTTATTATATATATTCGCGTTTCCCCGTTTCCAAAATTTGGGGAGGTTGCGTTTCGTATCGCTTCTCGTTTCGGAAACTCGCACCTGTTTCCCCGTTTCGTGCAACTTAGCAAGCATCACATTGCTTAAGTTTCCTAGGAATTGTAGGCAAACCAACAACACCAATTTTCTTCAACAAGCAAAGGTTGTCATAGTTCAAATGTCCAAATATAGCATGCCATAATAAACTTGATGGAAGTGTACCTTCTTCATAATGAGAGTTGTATAAGAAATTTTGTGAACGAGCAGAGGTACCCTGCAGCTTGAGAAGCCTTTCTTCTTCTATCCCCCTCATGACAAGTGAGTGGTCAGATGCTTTACTCACCTCAAGCTTTCCATAAAACATATGAATGGAGTGACCTTGCTAGCAGATGTGGACCAAGGACAACAAGTTTCTCTTCAGTTGTGGGAGATATAGAACATGATGCATAAGAAAGTCTGGAAGACCAGGCAATTTGAGCGTGATTGTGCCAAGCCCTGATGGCTTGATTTTTGATTGGTTTGCAAAGTATACGGATCCATCAACATTGTCAATAAATTCTTCAAAAAAATCTTTTCTATGAGTCATGTGGCAAGTTGCTCCTTAATCAAGCAACCAATAATTTTTCCAAGAAGCAAGTGAAGCATTGAATAAATCTTCATTTACTCCGATATTACATTGTGCCACAACATAATGAGTGGATTCAGGTGCTTTACCTTTGTCTGTGTCATTAGTTTTACCTTTGGGTCGGTTTCTTTGCTGCTCAATTTTGTCCCAAGGTAGCTTGCATGTAGAGGCATCATGTGATCCATTTCTTCTGCAGCATATGCAGTGCAAATCTGACTTTTCTCCTTGAGAGTGTCTGCCCCCCCTGCCTCTGAAATATCTTCCTCTTCCTCTTCAATCACCTCTTCCTCTGGAAGAATCTTGGGCAAGATTCTTTTCTTTATGAGCAAGGCACACAACCTCTTCAAAAGATTCAGGGGTTGTCTTCTTTCCAAAAGCTTTCTCTCTTTCAGCAAATTTTTTCACAAGATAGTCAAAGGTAATATCTTTGAGATTTCCATTTGCTTGCAATGACTCAAGATAATTGGAATAAGTAGGATAAAGTGCCTTGAGAAAAGCGATAAGAGGAATATCTAATTCAGCCTTAATGGCTTTGATATCATGCATTATAGATTTTACTTTGGATGCAAGAGCAAGAGGATTATTGTTTTGTAATTCAAGAGTGAAGAGTTTAATCATGAGTTGAACAACTTCAAGTGCAGAATGTGAGTCATAGAGTTCTTTCAGCTTTTGTAAGGCTTCAAAAGCAGTTGAAAATGGCGAAATATGGTGACTCACCTCTTCACTTACAGATGTTGCAATTAATGCATAAGCTTTGCTATTCTTATTTTCCCAAACGGTGAACTCTTTTTCTGAGGTAGGTTGTTCTGGCTCTTTGTCTCCGTCTCCAACACACACTCCTTTCCATAACTCATTGAAAATGAGGGTGTGTTTTATCATCCGAGACCACTCAGGATAGTTCTCCTTTCCAGTGAGAACTATTCCCACAATGGATATGATTGAATGCACTGTAAAATCTGTGTACTGTAAAAAAAATACTTCTAGAAATATACTATAAAAAATTTGTACTTCTGGTGGCAAACTTTGTTTAACTTTGAAAAAAAAAGGGATAATTAAAATAGTGGTGTATTAAAACCAACAGTCTTAAATCCACCATATGAAGTTTCATCACCAAGGAAATACACAATATGCTGGTTCATTTAGAATGTATTGCGACCAAAAATTAGAGTTTCATAACTCACATAACAAATTAGTACATATTCAAAGTAGCAGTCTAATAAGTACATAGGAGGCAATTATATATCAAAAATGGTGATCTTAAATGGCGCACATACTTTAGAGAACGAAAGCTTAGGCCCTTTCACCATGAATCCTTCTGGCCAATACTACCACTAGTGCTCCCACCACTGCCACTACAAACCATTTCCATATACGTTTTCTCACTGCTTCGGATGTTTGCCTAGCCGCTATGCATCATACACCAGAATGAGGTCTCGGTTCTGGTACCAAGGACTGCTCCATTGGCAAAGGTTACAACACCCAACAATTTGCTCAGCTCCTTATCATTGCGAACGACAAGCTGAATATGTCTTGGAACTATACGATTCTTATTTTTATTCCGGGCAGCATTGGCAACAGGTTCCAAAACCTAAACAGCAAAATATTCAAGAACAGCGGCAAGGTACATCAGAGCACCAACTCTGATATTCAAACTAGGCCCAGAGCTATCAGCCAATGCAATATGATTTATTCAACCACAAGTCACAATCCAAGTCAATGACTAAGTGCCAAGCATTGAGATCCAAACCACTATGGATAGAAGGGAATAGTGCGCACAACAATGACTGTTGAGCGGTATGGAATTGATTCAAAACATACTCTGTGTGTTGGCTACAGTGTGCACGATGGAATTAGCGAAGTGGAGGTATGCAGATTCAAAAAAATGTAAAACCACAATGCATACTAGGTTCTTTACAAAAGCAATGGCGGGTTGCAAAGAATGTTACAACCTGACTAGTATGACAAGAATATCCAATGATGCACAATTCAAAAATGTAGAACTGTTGAGAACCAAGAATACCACTACGTTTCTAGCCAGGAGGTCGAGGTTGATACCACTACAACGGAACGGAACTACCACGCTTCCGTTGTTCCAGATTAGTCGCAAGAACATAAGAACGCATATGACAATGGTTCAGGAATGTGGGTGTAGGCCTCAGGAGCATGGTAGAGGTGCGAGTTCTGCAAAATAGGCAGGAAAATGACACCAAGAGTTACACAAAAACTAATTTTGGGAGCTGGATTTGATACCATGTCAGACCAAGCAATAACTCCTCAAAATCAATTCGTTATATTCATTCAGGTTGGTCTTTATTATATACATGAGGGAAAGACTGTTCATTTCATCTCCTGGTGACACTTCATATTTTCCATTATTTATTTACATCAGTTACACTTATTTACCCAATCCTGGTGATTAGGTGTCAACAGTTATAAATCCATTTCATCACTTTGTTGGAAAAATATGATGATGGATTTGAGGATCATCCTTGCATGGGCTATGACAATATATGCAGTAATATTGTTGATCCTTGTTTTTTATTCACTATATTCTCAAGAAAATATCTTAACGATTTACGCCATGCCATAATGGGTCTTATATTTATAGTGGTCATTATGGAAATCATTATTGATTCAATAAAAGATGCAGCAGGTCGACCTTGACCTATCTTCTATTGGTGTTGTTTCTCTGATGGAGTACCAAACTATGATAATGTTACCTAGGGCGTCGTATGTCATGGTGATCTGACAATCATAAATGAAGGGGACGTCTTGTTAGCACTCTGTAGTTTTCCTAGGCTGAAAAGGAAACTGCAAAGGTAGCCACAAACCACTTTTAAAGTTGGGATCTATCCCTTCCAGCCTCAGAGAGGACTCTCTCTTTATGATTTTAATTTTAATGTTTAGATCTTAGGCTAGATATAAAAGGTCAAGATAGATTTTTTTCAAAATTTTGGTTGTAGAAGGAAGAAAATTTCATTGGGCATGGAGTCATAAAAAATCTTCAATAATCAATCACAAATAAATAGATTAGTTGAACAGGGTGAGGTAGGAAAACTCCTCGATCTCATGAATTATGTATGGTATGAATAAAATGAATATAAGGTAAGAATCAACTAAATATAAAGCACACTTAAATGAATTTTATATTAAATCTCACAAGGAAAACATTAATATTGTTTAAACAAGCCAGAATAGAGTACTGCAAATAAATTCATCTTATAGTCTTCTTGTAACAATCAGGAAAGAACATCCATGTGAAGACGTAGAAAGAAAAACACATTAATAGATAGGAAAACATCACCATTTATTTGACACAAGAATCCTGAAACAATATTACCTCTATACTTCTAAATTGATTACTTCAAAATAAAGTTCACAACTTATAATCAAAGAAAGATCTTCTCTTTTACATAATCCAATCCCTTCTAAATATTTTTACAAAATAATTATAGAGTCTATCTTGAACTAAATTCAGACTTCAAAATAAAATTACTTACAAAATAATATATATCAGAAGATGTAGATATTTCAAAAATAGAACAATATAATAGCAAAGCTAGACTAATTCGGATGTTATGTTCACTCTTTGAGGAGTGTTGTTGTTTACTGTAGCTACATTTCTACTTCTTTTGTTTGATCGCTCCCAATTTGTAGGATTTTTGTTTGATTTCACTCAACAAGATCCAACAGTTTATCACATCGTTCTTCACTAGGAATAGAGAAATTCACCATACTTCAAAATATTGCATCTACTTCTGTGTATGTTTGAAAAGTTGGCTTATTGAGAAACGAATGATGGATTCATGCTGAATGTAGTGTAGGTCTTCCATGAAATATTCTCCACTTATTTTTCCTCTGACTTTGATGAATTTGGATGTATCTGTAGCTATGTTGAACAACTGGTCTTAATAGTTCTCTAATGGAATCAATTTTCCATTAGAGGCTTTCAAAGTTGGAAGCCCCTTCTCTTGCAATAAATTAAACTTTCTATTAAATATTTTCACCTGTAGTTCTAACTCTTTGCATTTTTTTTCTAGTTGTATCATAAGGTTCTTCTTTGTCAGAACTCTCTTTACTTCCATGAATGTGCCTATTCTATCTTGAATCTAGAGTTCTTCAAGATCATACATAGTCTTCGAGTTCAGCATCTTGATAATTCTGTATGATTTTGCTGGTCTATGTTCAATTTCAATTTTTGTTTGTTCAACTGCTACTTTGACATTCTATACTAGTTTTAGGGATTGGAATTGTAGGTTCGAAGAATGCTAACTGGAATTGTCCCTTCTTTATGTCAAGTGCAGAAAAAAAACCTGTGGTGAGTAGTAGAAGTCTGCTTCCAAAATTTTGTCTATGTAGTAGCCTTCAATGCTTCATTCTTCTTCTTAATATCCCTGTACCAGGAAAAAATGTTCTGATGAGTTGCAATTTGGGATATAGAAGACATAGGTGACTTTGTTGTCTCCTCAACATATGGGAATGAAGTGGTGGGAAGGCATGTTAAAACAACTGTAGCTTACTCTTGTGAGCCCTTTTCTTCTCATGATTCCTCTTGAGTATTTATTATCTGAGTATCACTTTTAGCATCAGTTTTAGTATTTTCCTTAGGATCTGTCTTCTTTCTTCTCTTGAAAACATGAAATTCTGTAGCTTAAGACCCTAAATCTATAGGATACATATATTCCCTTGATCTCTTGGCTTCTTTATCCTTTGAAATAGGAGATTGTAGAGATGTTTGACTAAAAAGTTTCTCCTCAGCCTCTTGCAGTGTGTTCTCTTTCCACTCCTCTTGATTGGCATACTGCTTTATTTCTAGTCTAGGTGTATGTGCATATGGTGTGGTCTTCTTATCAACTCTCAGGTTTGAAATTATCCCTAAAATCTTAAGACCATATAAAACTCAACTTGAAATTCATATTCTGTAGTAATTCATCTGCTTCCTTTGTTGTTGCTCTGGTGTTGAAAATGTAAGGAAAAATATGTGCCTTCAGTTTAAACTGTGCTTTCTGCTTCTTGACACAAAATGTAGGTCATCCATATTTAACATTTGCCTGATATACTCCAAGGAAAAAATTATAACTAGTACAAAAATTGGCAACCTGTAGGGAGGGAGTTCACATCCATAAATTCGAAGTTCTATATAATTTTGGTAAAGATACAAGTCTCCAACCTTGGCTTGTTCTGTAAGCTGCAAAACTCTTTTGATTTCTGGTGAAATCCTTGGTATAATATTGTTACTAAGAAGACACAAGGATACATGCAAAAACTAATCTACAAAATTACTAAATGAATATTCTTTTGTATTTTTTTTTACTAAGGAAGTCCAATGAATAACTGATAGTGATCTTTCCTGTTCATCCACCTTCTGCAACTAAAATTTGAACATGTCTGCTTGATAGAACAACATCAAATATATGTGGAATGACTCGTATTTGAATGCACCTTCAACAGTAAACTTCAGAAACTGATCATGAACAAAATTTGATAGGTATTGAATGTAGTTAAAAATGATTGATGGCTTCTGACCAATTGAAAACATTGACAAAAAACCTAATACTACTTCATCTACCCATTGATCAGTGGGATAACCTAATAGGAAAGTAACATAGAAGTAATTTGCCTTGACATTTTAGGGAAAATAGAAGTAGAATATGGGGGATTATGTCTGGGCAATTTAAAATTCTCGGGTAGAAAAGACTCAAAGATATGGGCTTGTTGAGAGAAGGTAAGATTCTAGTATATTTCCATGAGTAAATCAGTGGAAAATGGATGTAAATGAGCTTGAGGATTAATCTAAAGAGCTCGGAAGATGGCTTCTGGTGCAATTGAGAATAAGATTTCCTTATTTTGGGCGATTATATATTGTTGGCTAGGGAGATACCTAAGATGACACCATGTAACAAATTCCTGGAAAACATGAGTCTGAGGAAAATAAACTGAGGTATTAAAATTCTCACACACTACATATCAATAAATTAATAAGTGCTTTTGAATTATTAAAATTTGGGGCATGAATAGTTTGAATTTCGTGTATATCGAGTGAGGAGTAATGACTTGTCACCCAAAACACGAAAATACGGCAAGATGCTTATGTTTCCAAAATAAGTGGCATATGGAAGTACAACACACTAGCAACATGAGACTTAATTATTTGTTTTAGCCATGGATTCATAGTGTATCAAATAGAGCTGAAAAAGAGTGTGGCCTAACATAATCTGTAAGACAACAAACTTTATGTTGTTTAACCGAAGAATTAGTGTGAGTGTTTATCAAATTAACACATGTCATCATTAGAGTGACTAAATGATGACAGACCAGGATGGGTTAGGTTACCTCGATTGCCAATAACCTGGGATAACTCAACACATGACTATATTCAATTTGACAGTATTTGAAGAAACCTTTTAACACATGTAGACAACTCAAGAACATGGACTTACTTGGATAAATTCCATGAGAGATCTTTTTCTTCCCTTCCACTCCTTTTCCTCACCTCATCCAACTTACATAGGATTCAACTTATCCAAAATGGTGCAATGGTAAGCCAACTAGGCTTTTAAAGACCTAACACTCAACACTAAAATTCTTGGTTGTGGGCGTTGCAAAGTAATTTCGCGGCACATTAAAAAATACCTATAGGTGCTATGAAATAATTTTGCAACACTCCTTAAAAATCTGCATTTCAAAATTCTGGAAGATGAAATGACACAGCTCCCTTCCCAATCAATTCTACATGGACTTGAATTGCTTCTTAATTCAACCATCGAATTAGTATTCCCTTCTTCATCGGGATTGAAAAAGTAACTCAAATTTGACAATCAAAGCAACCAACACAAAGGGTTTGGACTTCATTAAAACTAAACCAAAAAAACAAAGTTCTCTTCCTTTTGCTAATGGGTTTCACATCACAAAACCGACACACCCACTATTCTCTAGAATGCAAAGATACTTTCTTTCCATGGGTTTTGAAAAAAATAAAAAAGAATCGTGCATATCCACACAACGTTTGAGGCCACAATATTTAATTTTCCTTTCAATATGAACTCAACATACGAAATACTAGCACTGACAACATATCAATAGCAGTTACACAGTTATCCATGACAACATAAGGCTCAATAATAGTATACCATCAATACATAGCATCTACAACCAATACTTTTCTCAACATATTCAAATTCTTAATATAAATTTAATCAATAAGTGTAGACAAACAACTTCAGTAACAGTATGCAAACAAATAACATAAAGGCATATAAAAAATTGATCATTAATCAAATTCAACTATATGTTAAACTAACCAGATATATAATGTGGGCATGTGTAGCCTAGGCCTCTCAACCTCTGCCTCTTCTCCTCGCGTTGGATCTTTTCTTCTATACTTCTGCACTATGTTGCACTACTCTTCTCAAACACCCTTCCTCTTTAAAAATAAATCTAACATGGGACGACAAAGAGTCACAAAAGACTATTTGTTTCCCCTTCTCCACAAAATAAGGGAAATTGAAACTATATTTACATAAGGGAATAATTCCTCCAATATATTCTAAAAAAAAAACTCAATTCCTAATGCAAATATCTATAATTTCTTACAAAAACATTTAAATTTTTCCCAGCATAACATTGGAAAGCTTTTGTCCAATCTTCATTGAATTTTGTGCTCCATCTATGCATCTGCATCAGACTCCCAAAGTATGAAACTTTTATGACCTCATGTTCATAAACATCTGGGCTTCTCGTGACAAATTCAAGTCATGATCTACAACACACCTCTGTAGTAACAAGTCTCCACCTTACTATACGATACCTCACCAAACTTTCTCCTAAATTCATGATTTTGGCATCTTCCTGGTTCTCTTCTATGGAACCCTTCGAGCACTTCTTGCTCTAGGTTGTTGCAAATCTCCTCACCTTCCTCTTCTATCACCTACACAATGAAACTTAATAAATATTACCAGAGATTTAATCAACTTGTAACTTCTTCTATTTCTTTTGTTGCAAACTCTGAACTTTACTTATTGTTGAACTGTTCAAACTTGCCAATACATTGCTCAAAATTTCCTCAAAATCATAGGTTGTCTCTTCATGCAACCAACTATACCTTCTTGCTTTCGTTTTTTCAATCCTATCTTATAACTCAGTCCTTAGCTGAAATTTGTTGTCTTCAGGCTAGTCATCAAATCTTCATATGCTTCATCCATTATATCAACATCCTTATTAACATATGCATGTCTTCATCACCCTTAGTTTGTTCTTCCATGGCTGCAATTCAACTCCCTTGAGATTTTCCTCTAATTGAGTATTTGATCTTTGTCTCAACTTTACCTACAACAAATTCCATTTTACTTTGTTTTGGACAGTCCATTTGTAACCCTAGTCTTCCTCATCTTTTTGTAGCAGTTCTCTCATCCTCTCTAGCTATAATTTAATTTCAGCTACTTCTCTATCAAGTTTGTCCTAACTTGATCTACTATGGATTCTCTCTTAACCTTTATTATGACTCTCAATAGTCACAAATCTCCTTCTTCAATGAGCTTCTCCCTGCTTACTATAAACTGCACACAAACCACTACAACAAGCTGAATCCATCAACCTGTTTGTAAATACCATAATAAGCTCTTCCATGCCAAGTCTTCTCCTAGTATTTCTGATGACTCCTTCCTCTGGAATCTTCATCTGAGCACTCTCTGATCTTCTGGTTTTTGCATGCAATTTACTCACCTTCTTCCTATGAGAACTTTATTGTTCTCCTCACTTTATACTACAAGGTTCCTTTCCATCATCCTCAGCTGAAAATTCATCATCGCTACTTGTAATCAATAATTAATCCACAATTAACTAAAAACAAAATACCATTACCTCCTTGTTCAATATTTATTTGAACACACAATTGTTGCTACAAAATTCTTCTAACTACTAACATCCCTTTCACACTTAGCTTCTCTGAGTTCTTCTTCCAAGTTGACATGCTTCTTTTGTCTCATATTCCTTTGCAAGGAATTCCATCTCACCTCTTCTCACTCATTATCCAACCATAACTCTAATCGTTTTTACTTTATTGTAGCAACTTTTTCACATGATTGATTTCTACTCAACCATCTCCTTCTTAAATTCTTCATCACTCATCCACTTGATTCCAACTGATGTGGTTCTTTTCTTCTTTTGCTTGTGACTTTTCTTCAAACCCTTGCTATGACTAATAACAATCATCTTCATCTCTTCCTCTTGTGAACACTCCTTGTGCACTAGTGAGATGCAACAAGCCCTTCTTTTCTCTGTAACAAGTCTGCTACTTGTTACCCATAACAAGCCATCATCCTCGTATCTTCTCTCTTATAGGTTCTCTACAGTAGAACTTCTTCTTGAGCACTCTTTCTACTCATCTTTCAAAGTTGTTGGTTGTTGCATCTCCATCTACTCACTCTTCATAATTTTCAGCAAATTTATTTTATTGTTGGGTTCTATCACCATTTCTTCATCTAAGAGATTTTCCTGCTTCTTCTTATTCAACATAGCTTACTTTCTATGGTAGTTGTTACCAATTCAGTCCTGCAAACACAATTCTTTTAATGGACAAGTTATCATAAAGATCACATTCAATTTTATCATATTTATAACAATATCTCATCTTCCACAATCTTTCTTGGATCTACTTGTTGAACCAATTCCTTTCCAACCAATACACTGGCTTTTTTCCTCAAGAGTATATCAACTCTTCACTTCCCTGAAATCATCTCACTTACTTCCTAAGAATTCAACTTGTCCCCCTCTTGATGTAAGGTTCTTCTCCTATTCAACCTCTCATTTTTCTTCCAAAGATATTTCCATTTTCCACGTAAAAATGGTTAAAAGTCCATTTCCTCTTGATCAAAACATTAAGTTATGTTTTGTCCTATCTATCCAAGTATGCTCCTAATAACTTGTATAACCTTACCTCAAGATACATCAAAAAATCCTCTCAACCCTATCAATCTTATTCCAAGGGATGTCCTCAAACTAATCCTCAACCTCTTTTCATTATCAAGCGAACTTCAAACCTGGAAATGCAAGCATCTCCATTATCACTTCATTTCACCTTTAGTTGTACTATAACGCTAAAATCCAATCTTTGTTATTATGACTGCATCACCAAACATGCATCATATTCTCTAAAGAATTTCACTGCGCTCTTATACCACTTGATGACAGATTGGGACAGGTTAGGCTACCCTATTACCAATAACCTAGGATAACTCAAAACACGGCTCTGTATTCAATTTGACAGTATCTAAAGAAGCCTTTTAACACATGATTCATCTCAAGAACATGGGCTTACTTAATGTAGGAATCTACAGGGTAAGTTCCTCAGACATAACACCAAAGGACACCACTCACAAACAGATCACAGATCAATACACCAGTATTTTTGACGTGGTTAAAACCCTCAAAGAGGGAAACAATCCACGACCTGAGCCAACGCGGCCACTTCTGGAAATTTATTAATAAAAGAATGAAAATTTACATAAGCTTCACTCGTGAATAGTTAACCTACAAACGACCCTCCATGCTCTTTAAATAGAGATCATGGACCAATCGGGTGTTAAGCCACGGATCAAGTGTCGGTAATACCGAGGAGAGAATGAACCGTCGGATCGCTACATATCATGACCGTCAGATTGTAAGTTACAAAAGTACATAGTAAAGAAACACACTTTACCTAACTCTATACTAGACCAAGTTATACTTAACTATTTCCTATGT
>APFE031435759.1:6344-17353 GCA_000404065.3 Pinus taeda
CCCATTTTCCCCTCATTTCTTATAAAATTACCCCTTTCC
Source organism: Pinus taeda (assembly GCA_000404065.3). Lineage (NCBI taxonomy): Eukaryota > Viridiplantae > Streptophyta > Pinopsida > Pinales > Pinaceae > Pinus > Pinus taeda. The sequence goes on from APFE031435759.1 coordinate 6,384, forward strand.
CTTCATTTGGACCCTTACCCCTTGGTTTCACACATTTCCCTAGTAAATTACCCTTGAAAGGTCATTCCCTATCCAAAACCCCTTCCCCCTAGTGTGAAACCCATTTGCCATTGAAAAAGCACCTTCCTCCTTATTAATTTCCCTATTTTACCTAAAACCCAATAAACCCCTTGTATCCTAAGTTTTATTCCCCTCTTCCCCCCACCCCCCCACATTACTTAATTATTGCCATACCATATTTCGCCTAAAAAACCCATAAAACCCTTTTATCCTAAGTTTTATTTCCCCCTCGCTTTATTTAATTAACTCCACAAAATCCACATTTTCCTAATATAAACCTGTTTAATCCACCACCCTTGGTGCGATTAACAAACCCTGCCACATTTTAAACCCTTGTCCCATTTTACTAAACCCGCTTATATTTAACCCCGATTTATATCATTAATTAATTACAGTTAAGTGTAATTAATCCCCCTAGGCCCCGCAAATCTCCGCCCTTATTCCCTCTGTGCATTTCCACGATGAGACAATCATTGGATCTTGCACCCCCACATCTGACGGTGCGCATCCATATCGTGTTGATTCTTTTTCCGAGCTTTACCTCGGTGATTGCTTTCTTTAACCTTGAGAAATTTCTAAGTGATAATACACCATATTCCCAATGAACTGTTGGAGGTTGTTATATGGTTATATATAACCATTTGTTTGATTAAACTTATGTGCCATGGGTTGTTTCTTGGGCCATATTAATATATGGTCACCATATATATGATTATAACCATAACCATTAACATATGGTGGGAACGTTATATTATTGATGCAGGAGCATTCAACCCAAAAGGAAATCTTTGTAATTAGTAGACATAGGGGGTCATGTGTTTAGGGAAATTAGTTTCTTAAGTCTCAAGTCAATGTAATATTTAGGCCTTTAAGTGATTTAATTAGATTTGTGAGAGGAAATTGTAAGTACCCTCAAATAAATGAGGACATGAGTGGCAATAATAACAAAAGAGTCTAAAGTCAATTAGGACTCTTAGAACAGTTCATGATTCTAGGAGCGAGAGAGAGTTTTTAGGCATTAAATGGAGAAAAAGATGGAATGGATAAAAGTCTCGAGGAGACTTATCAAATGTAATACTGCCACATATGTAGCGAGCTATAGGGCTTTAGTTAAGTGATTTAAGGAAAGGATGTGATAAGATCCTTCACAATGATCCAATCCAATGTTTCCATATAAATATATGTAGGCCTACGGGCAGACTCAGAGGAGGCCACAAATAGTAGAAATCAAGCCTGTGTGAGAGACCGAGAGTCTCAAATGTAATCAATTATTTTTATGTTATATACAAAGAAGGAATTCGATTCTGAGTGTGTCATATGCATGAATCAAGTGAATAATTGATTTATGTGTCAACTCGTAGGTTCTATAATAGGTTGCAGGCAGAGTTCAAAGGACACACGGAGGAGAAGAACAATTCCAACGGAATCGTAATAGATTGTTGAATCCATTTGGAGGATCAAGAATTGCTTTGAAGTGATAGCGACCAAGGTAGTATGAGGAGTTGAGCCAGAAGAGAGTGGCGCAGTAGAAATTGTGAGGACCAAAACCCTTTGGAAACTCAAACCTTACAGAAGATTGAAGAAAATGAGGAAAAAAATAAGTAAAGGGACGGACAGAGAAGCGTGAAGAGTTAGTGCTCAGCCGCCGTTGGATCTGGGTGATTAACGGCCACGATTGAAATCGTAATCAGAAGTCGGAGGTGCCAAGGGATGGCAACAACAGAAATAACGATACTCTGACAAGCGATGTGGTGATATTGCTGATAGACTGATTGGTGATTGAGTAATCGGAGGTTTAAAGTGGAAGAAGTCGGGTGTGGTTAGAGAGTGATAGCTAATAGCGATAAAGTCGATCAGCGATCGGAGGTCGAGGTGATTGCTTGTCGGAGTTCGGAGGAATGGTGTAGCAGAGAGTCCAATGATGAGCGGACCTGATGATATACAGATTCAGATATATATATATATATTTTAAAGTCCGGAATACATGCGCGCAGCGGAATTGTAATGAAATTACTTTATGTTCAATAAAGTGATGTCCTAAGTATTTTAGGACTAAAACCTATATATATAGGTGTCCTGATAGTCGCATATCGGAAGAAGAAGGGCTGATGAGGTAGGTATATATTTCTAATGGGAGTGATGGGTGACTATGATGGGGCTTAGCCTCGGAGTTTGTGTTGAGGCCATACTAAAGGCGGAAAGGCTTGTTTTGCATAATTTTCCCATTGAAATGGTTTAATAAGTGAAAGGGTCGGTGGAAGGTTTTATACGTTGAAACGTATATAAACAATGTATGAAAAGGTTAATGAGAGGGGTTTAAATTCTTGAGAGAAGGATTTAATGAGGAAGGCTTTAATGAATTCTTATGTGGATGTATATGAAGGGTTTTGATTATCGATGGAAAGGTTCGACGGGCTAGTTGAAGTTCTGATATCAAAGGAACTTATAAAGGGCCTTAACCAATTATAGTTTGAAGATTTGACTCCATTGTAGAGTCAAATACCTGGGACAGTTGTGTTATGCAGATTCCTGTATACTTTTGGTATGTGATGGGTAACCCTGGAATCATCTTGCTAATTATAGTTATATGCTAGGGGACTCATGCATCATTAGTGGTATCAGAGCAGAAGTTTGTAATCAGAGCAAGTTGAAATGAGAGCGAGGAAAAGATTTCTATAAAAAGGAGGTTGCACACTAAAGAAGGTAATGTGTTGAATGATAAAGACTACAGTGGGAGATTGTAGCAAGTTCCAACAGAGGCTTGGAATAGGCAGGAACAAAGGATTCTCTAAAGGAAAGAAAAAACAAGATTGCTTAATGCAAGTTATGAAGGAAAGAGGACTTAGAGACAAAGCAGAGCACAATCCATTCAAAGTGAATAAGAATGGGTGAAACAATATCATGCTAAGATCTTGAAGGTAAGGTAATATGTTCTGTTTTAAATTGAGAATGTGTGTTTTTATACTAATGCATAGGCCACAGCAAGAAAAGCTGTGAGAAGAGAACCAGATGTGTTCCTGAAGGCAGCGTAAGGAGAATACTTTGAAGAAGAAGTGGCAGTGAACCTGAAGAATCCAACAAGAGATTGGATAGAGAGGACAGCTAAAGTGTTCTCAAGAGAGAGTGAGAGATTGCAAAAGCCTAGAAGGAGCAAAGGTGTTGCTCAAGAAGAGGTTCCACACAGAGGACCTATGCTTACCAAAATACTGAGTGAGGAGAGCTTAGTGAGGTAAGATTGCAGCCAAGAGGACTAGCTGTTGTAGAGGCTTGTTGCAAAGGAACTCATGAAGAAAGAAGAGAAGAAGATGACTACTAATAGTCATAGCAGAGGTTTAGAGAGAAGCCATAGCAGAGGATATAAGAAAGAGGATGCCAAAGAAAATGGAAAGAGGATGAGTCAAGAAGAAATTGACAAAGAGGTTGCTGAATTAAAAGAACAACTCAATGCATTAAGGATAATGCTTGAGGAAAGCCATAGACTAGGTTGGGTCTTGAGGAAGAAGCCAGTGGAATGGCATGAGATGCAGAGAAGACTACAACAAAAGAAAGTGAAGTGGCTGATGGAAAAACTCAAGGAAGTTGAGTTAGAAATGGAAGAATCTATTTGTGAACCAGAAAAAGGAGAATTTCTGGGAGAAAGTGAAGATGAAGACTTGAAGACTGAAACTTCAAGTGAGGCCAAAGGCTCACATGGGTTTAAAACTGACAATTTGTGTATGTATGCAGGTGAAACATGTAAAGAAGGACAATTGGCTGATATTGTCATAAAGGAGGAAGAAGACTAGGAGAATCTGAATTTTGTTCTGGAAAAAGATGAGATAGATAGATCTCATATATAGCTGGAGGAAGATGTCAAGCAACCAAGTGAAGGAATTGAGGAGATTAAAGAAGAGACTATCAAAGAATTTCTTAATCATGTGAAGGATTTAGAACAACAAGGAGATACGATGGCTAACCATCAAGTGAGACCATAGGGTCTTATATTTTTAAAACTGATAGTTTGTGTATGATGGTAGATATTTCAAGAGAAAAGCAGCCATTTGAAGATATCTTCAGAGGAGATGAAGATCTAGAAGCAAAAGGTGACCGAGAAAACTTTCTAGAAGAGAAGGAATTTGACTACATATAGAAGAAAAGGTATATGGATGAGTCTATAGAAGTTGTCACGGAGATGAGGAATTAGGATCTTATTCTGATGAAGAATGAAGAAATATTGTCTCAAAAAAGTAATCAAATAAGTTTGATTAATGTTATTGATGAAAAGAAAATGCAGAAGAATATTAATGTAGATGGTGAGACAAGGATAGCTCTTGGAGAAGATAAACAGAAAGGGACTGAAGACAAACTTGAGGAAGAGACTATGTTAGCTAAAAACATAGTAAAGGATCATCAATTCACTATCATGATAGGCACAATGGAGATAGCCATGGAAACTATTGAGACAGACAGTAGGGAAGAAGGACATCTACTGAAAGATGTTAAGAAGGAGGAACCCTATGCAAAGGATTTAATCTTGGGAAAAGGAACACTAAGAAAGGAGTGTTTTGAAGAGGATGGACAATCTTTTGAAGATGTCGAAAGTCTGAAGGAGTACCCTAGGAGAAAAAAGTATAATGGAGAAGACCTCTTGAATGAGGGAAGTAGTTATTTGCTACAGCAGAAAGACCTTGAGATTACAAGGGTCAAAGGAAGACAGAGTTTTAATATTGTAACACAGCATGTAAAGGATGAAACTGGAAGAAGAAAGCATTGTGATGAAGTGCTTGCTAAGTGTGAAGAGGAGATTAAACTGTTGGAGAAACTGATGAGAGAACCTGACGGTAGAACAGAAGTTTCAGTTATAGTTTCTGAAGAAGAAGATGTGTCTCAAGTAGCCATGGAGACATGAAGATGTAATAATTTGTTGGCAGATTCATTAAAAAGCATGAATGAGTATGAGTATGTGATCAAAGAGATTGAGCAGAGGTTGTTTGAAGATGGTAAGGAGGCAATAGGAATCAAACAATTTCAAAGGGAAGATAACCAGCAGCAGGTTAAGGAAGGAGAAATTCACTACTGTGAATCCAAGCAGGAAGACATCATTAGAACAAATGGTGTGGAAGAGAAATTAACTGACAGTCTCATGATTTATGTTGAGAATTCGAATCAGCATATTGATGTGCTGATAGAGGGGAAGGAGAAAACATAATAGCAAACTATTGTTGCCAAAGGAAGATAAGGCACAATAGCCTTATGTTTTTTATTTTAACAAATGTTTTGTGAGTGCAGGTTTAGTTGCAGATGCTTGAGAAAATATGGCACAGATGAGCAGCCAAATAAAGATGGAATAACAAGACTCCATGGGAAAATTTAATCCATTGAACAAAAATGTTAATTTGCTGGAGAGAGTGTTGGACAAACATGATTTAATCATGAAAGAGGGTAAGGATGATAGGGAGGCAGAAAAATTGGAGGCAATGACTACAAAGGTGGTAAACAAAGCAAAATTTGGAGCAAGCAAAGCCAACATAGAAGACAGCAGCGACAACCTGGAACACAGAGAAAGAGGAAGAAGTAAGAAGCAGAATATGGACCAGCCCAAAGATATGTTGAACATAGAAATTGAAGAAATATGGCAGCAGATGATGAAGCAGTCCAAATGGAGCAAAATGGTAGCAACGGTAAGCAAGATCTATCAGAACTTGAATTTGATTGATAAGAAGAAGAAAATGAAGCAAAAGTGCAGCAACAACAAGGGAACAAATCATGTGGACAGTTACAGAACAAAGTGTGGGATCCAGGAAGACCAAGATCAGAAGGCACATGATCAGGGGATCATGAATATTTTCTACTTTGGGAGTCTAATGTAGGAGCATTCAACCCAAGAGGAAATCTTTGTAATTAGTAGACATAGGGGGTCATGTGATTAGGGAAATTAGTTTCCTAAGTCTCAAAAGTCAATGTAATAATTATGCCTTTAAGTCATTTAATTAGATATGTGAGAGTAAATTGTAAGTACCCTCAAATAAATGAGGACGTGAGTAGCAATAATAACAAAAGAGACTAAAGTCAATTAGGACTCTTAGAAGAGTTCATGATTTTAGGAGCGAGAGAGAGTTTTTAGGCATTAAATGGAGAAAAAGATGGAATGGATAAAAGTCTTGAGGAGACTTATAAAATGTAATACTGCCACATATGTAGCGAGCTTTAGGGCTTTAGTTGAGTGATTTAAGGAAAGGATGTGATCGGATCCTTCATAGTGATCCGATCCAATGTTTCCATATAAATATATGTAAGCCTATGGGCAAACTTAGAGGAGGCCACAAATAGTAGAAATCAGGCCTGTGTGAGAGACCGAGAGTCTCAAATGTAATCAATTATTCTTATGTTATATATAGAGAAGGAATTCGATTCTGAGTGTGTCATATGCATGAATTGAGTGAATAATTGATTTCTGTGTCAACTCATAGGTTCTGTAACAGGTTGCAGGCAGAGTGCAAAGGACACACAGAGGGGAAGAACGATTCAAAGGGAATCGTAACGGATTGTTGAATCCATTTGGAGGATCAAGAATTGCTTTGAAGTGGTAGTGATCAAGGGAGTATTGGGAGTTGAGCAAAAAGAGAGTGGCACAGTAGAAACAGTGAGGACCAGAACCCTTTGGAAACCTGAACCCTGCAGAAGATTCAAGAAAATTAGGAAAAAAAACTAAGGGACGGACAAAGAAGCGTGAAGAGTTAGCGCTCAGTCGTCGTTGGATCTGGGTAATCAATGGCCGCGATTGAAATCGCAATCAAAAGTCAAAGGTGCCAAGGGACGATGACAACAAAAATAGTGATACTATGACGAACGATGTGGAGATATTGCCAATAGACTGATCGGAAATCGAGTAATCGGAGATTTAAAATGGAAGAAGTCAGGTGCGGTTGGAAAGCGATAAATCCAATCTGCGATTGGAGGACGGGGTGATCACTTATCGACGTTCGGACGAATGGTGCAGCGGAGAGTCCAATGGTGAGTGGACCCGATGATATACAGATTTGGATCTATATATTTTAAAGTCCAGAATACATGCGTGCAACAGAATTGTAATGAAATTCCTTTATGTTCAATAAAGTGATGGCCTGAGTCTTTTAGGACTAAAACCTATATATATAGGTGTCCTGATAGTCGCATGTCCGAAGAAGAAGGGGTGATGAGGTAGGTATATATTTCTGATGGGAGTGATGGGTGATTGTGATGGGGCTTAGCCTCGAAGTTTGTGCTGAGGCTGTACTAAAGGCGAAAAGGCTTGTTTTGTGTAATTTTCCCTTTGAAATGGTTTAATAAGTGAAAGGGTTGGTAGAAGGTTTTATACGTTGAAACGTATAGAAACAATGTATTAAAGGGTTAATGAGAGGGGTTTAAATTCCCGAGAGAAGGATTTAATGAGGAAGGCTTTAATGAAGTCTTTTGTGGATGTATATGAAGGGTTTTGATTCCCGATGGAAAGGTTCGGCGAGGTGGTTGAAGTTTCGATAACAAAGGAACTTATAAAGCGCCTTAACCAATTATAGTTTGAAGATTTGACTCCATTGTAGAGTCAAATACCTGGGACAGTTGCGTTATGCAGATATTTGCATACTGTGAGTATATGCTAGGTAACCCTAGCATCATCTTGCTAAGTATAGTTATATGCTGGCGGACCCGTGCATTAGTTATCAACCAACAAAGCGATCAACCAAGTAATGATGGTGGTTATTAAAAATGTTGTTTGTATATATATATATATAGATATATATAAATATAATATTATAAATAATTAACAAAAAACCACAAAAAAAAAAATAGGGGAAACATTTATATGTATGGTTTGAACATAAACAACGATGAGGTATGTGATTAATTAAATTAGTTATAAAACCTACCATGCACCATATTCCCAACGAATTGTTGGAGGTTGTTATATGGTTATATATAACCATTTGTTTGATTAAACTTATGTGCCACGTGTTGTTCGTTGGGCCATATTAATATATGTATACCATATATATGGTTATAACCATAACCATTAACATATAGTGGGAACGTTATATTGTCAACCAACAGAATGGTCAACCAAGTAATAATGGTGGTTATTAAAAAATGTTGTTTGTAACTGAATATATATATATACATCAACCAACGCAGAACATATTATATGGTTTGAACATAAACAACGGTGGACAATGTGAATCAGTACACAAAATGACGTGGACCTGTGGGGTTTGAACCCACAACCCGTTGATTTCCAACACACTAACACTCACCCACCAGCCGTATTTCCAGGCTAATGCTCTTTGTTTAATCCGCTAGAAGATTTTATAGTAAAGCCTTATTCTTTGCAGCGGAGGCTGAGAGGAGATGTGTCTAAACCCAGAGTCGAGATTGAACTATGATGGAAGAATCTTGTTGCACGAATTTTGAGGCAAGGAATATTTTCAGAGAATATTTTTTCTTTGATGTTGTGAGGAATTTTTAAGATTCCCTTGGAGCCAATTTTTGACAGAGTTGGAATTATCCCAAGTTTATACTCAAACTAACCAAAATTTTGCTAGGAGTCTGATGGCGTGATCAGTTTTATGATTTGAGCAGTGAATGTTTTAGAAGCAGAATGTTAAAGGCAGAACCATGAAGTTGGAAGATTCCCTAGACGCCCAAAATTGACAGTTTCAGAACTAGGAAAAATGTATACTCATATGACTAGATTTTTCATGAGGAACGTGATGGGGAGATCAGTTTCCTCATCTGAGTAGCCAAATTTCAGTCAACCTACAGAAGAGAATCTTTGAGGAATCTTTTATATTCTCAGGGAGCCCAAAATTGAACGAGACATAAAGGGGTCTAGTTTATACTCATATTTCACGATTTTTTGCATGGAACATGATGGTGCATATAGTTTCTTCATCCGAGTAGCCGATTTTCAAGTCCCCAAACTTGGACGTATAAGGTGTTTTGTTTCCATGTCCCTTTTTTTTTGTTGAGATGATGATTTCAATTTGAAATCCATGTATGCCACTTTGTGGGAGAATCATTGCATGCCACTTTATGTGAAATATTGTTCCTTTGTCATGTTGGTGGAGAGATTTTATGGGTGAGAGTTCTTATTGGAGAACATCTCGTGGAGAGACGTGCCACTCTAGATAAGGGGGTGCATACTTGTATTAATAGATATTACATCATGTACGCGTCATCTTCTTGCAACAACTAATGAAGCGGCCCCTACATTCTTGACACCAGGTCCATAGACATAGCCCACACTGGGTGAACTCCATTATCATATCATGTGTTTATGGTTTTTCATGATTATTGTTTCTTATTTCACGTTGATGGTTTTCCTAAGTTGTTTAAAATATGCATTGGTCATGATTTCACAAGAAAATGTAAGTGACAATAAAAGGTCCTATATAATGGGGATTTTTGTTTGAAAGCACTCACAAAAATTTCTTGGATCAAGTGGTTTCTGAGCGGTCTGACCTTTTGCTAGGGATTATGAATTGAGCATGCAACGAGAAGGAAAATGGAGGATCACAAAGATCTATACGAGGCCTTCTACAGGATGGAAATCATGGTAGACATAATGTATGCAGATTATGAGGAGAAAATGGCAAAAGAGGAACAAGAGAAAGAGAGAGCAGAGGACGACGCTCCATCTCCATCTTCTAGTGAATATAATTCTTCTTCATCTTCTTCTCATCATTCAAATGAAGAGATCAACAAAATCCTTCAAGTGGAGAATGTTGAATTGGAGAGACTTCTACAAGAAGCAGAAGAGGAGAAGCAGAGATTGCAACCTCAATTATGAGCCATGGAAGGGGCCTTCGAAAAGTTGAAGTGCAACAAAGGCTTAGCTAGCCTTCATAACCTACTTCATAATCAACAATTGATGTAAACAATGTTGATATTTTTTCAGTTTCAGTTTCACATGATACCATTTATGTTGGAATCCTTGAGGTACCCATTTCAGAAACCGGCATGAGACTCCTTACCAAGATGGGGTATAAAGGAGGAGGACTTGGTGTTAATGGCCAAGGAATGACTCAGCCATGGGAGGTTGTACAAAGGCCTCGATTTGCAGGATTGGGATACATTGAAGGAGAATGTCATTAGAGGAAATTTCAGCCTAAAAGTGGCCTCTTAAGGAAAATTAATAAAATAAGAGTTATGAATTTTGGAGGGAAATGAAGAAAACTAATTTTTTTTATTGTATTTTTAGCTTATCTCGTTATAGGTTTCCTCAAATTTCAATTGTAGACACTCGTTGGATGCGGAATTAAATTTTGCATCCAACGAGTGTCTAAACTTGAAATTTGAGTACCCTTCCACCTTCCTAGTTGTTAGTTAATACTTCTACATTTCTGATGGCTACGAACCTTTTTGGACATATGCTTGTCCAAAGCATTTGCATCTCGTTCATTTTGCTTTTGTCATTGCAAGTTTGATAGAGTTTGAAAATATAACTTGTAAGGAGATAAGCCAAAAATACAATTAAAAAAAGTAGTTTTTCTTCTTTTCGTCCAAAATATTTACATGTACCTCTTTTTAAATTTAAAGGATTTTGATTGGTTTACATATTATGACATGGAAATTACGTGAAAGTTTCATGGGCACTTTTAGGCTAAAATTTCTTCTAATGTCGAAGCAAGTAAAAGCAAGGGGTTCTTTAGACAAATAATTCAAGGTGTTGTCGAAACCATTGAGGAAAGAGGATGTTGAGAGCACCTAAAAGTATTCCCGTGACAGCGAACATTGCATAGGAGGAGCTAAGGCATATTCTTCTCATCAAAGTCGCACCAGAGACAACCAACAAGGTATAAAAAGTATCGGTACTCTAATGTTCCTTTTAGTTACAATAATATTGTTAATGATGAATGAAATTTATGGCATAGAAGACCATGTACTTTTTGTGGCTT
>APFE031435761.1:0-51031 GCA_000404065.3 Pinus taeda
AGTGGGTTGGGATGATCCCCCAACTTCTGGACTTCCATTCTTTCCTCTAGCTTCTAAATGAGTAGCTTGTACAAATACCTCATCTATACTAGTGGGATTAAACATGAGGATAGTGTGCCTCATGTAGTTGTGCAGACCACCAATGTACTTCAACAGAGTCTCAAGTGAGTCTAATGAGATTCCTAGAATCAATGCTCTCTTTCTAAATTATTGAGTGTACCCTTGCACACTTTTCCCTTTCAATTGTCGAAGAGTTTTCCAACTCATCATGGCTTGTTACATGTAGGCCAATGGATAGAATTGCTTTTTGATTGCAAAAACAAATTGACTCCAAACAGAGATGGTCTTACCATGTCTTTTCATGCCAGCCTGGGTTCTGCCTTCCCACCAAACCAAGGCAGTGCCTCCAAGGCGTAGGCTTTCCAGTTGAATCTTGCTCTTGTCTGAGTCAGTATTTTATACTTTGCAATAAACATCAATTTTTCTAATCCAATTGTCCAGTTTTTCTACGTTCAAATTTCCATCATATATAGGTAAATCAAATTTAACAACTAGTTTTATCAAAGATTCTTTCTTTTTAGGGCTATCAGGAGGTGTGAGAAAGCTTTCCTCTTTCCCTTTGCCTTTTGAGTGTTCATGGGAATTTGACTCATCTTCTCCTTTGTCTTGTTTGGAGCCTGATGAATCTTCATCCTTATGTTTTCTAAAGTCCCTATACATGTCTTCTGCCATGGACTTTATGGCTAGGAAACTCTTTATGAATTGAGGGTCTGACCCCATAGAACCTTCTTCTGACATTGTCTTCAGAGGATAAACTCTCCCAATCTCAGAATTAGTTTCGACAAACTCTCCATCTCCTAATTTGAGATTTGATCTAGTTAGCATTCAACAGCTAAACCAACACAAGCTTGTCTAATATTAACATCCTAGAGCTCTAATACCACTTGATCTGAAAATCACTCGTGAGTGACCTCAGTTAATTAATTAATAAATGAAGGTATTATAGACTCATGTGCTGGTGTGTGTCTATGTTATTTTAGGCAACAGATTGATCAGATTTCAAAATACACAGACACTGGAAGAATGGAAAACTGTAAGAGAAACACAGTAAGCAAATGCAAGAACACAACATATTTAATAAGGAGTTCACCCTATTCTCCAGGGCTACACCTCTGGTCCAGCTTTCAGTGCTGGCCTTCTTTTATTGTGTCTTTAAAGTAGGGATTTATAATGAGGAGCTCAATTTGAGTCTCCTGAAATAGATACTACTTGGTAGGGTGGTTCTTGGATTCCCCAAGCCACTAGAGTGCACAGACGCTTTCCTTTTCCAAGTCTTGACCACTCTGGTCTTTAATGGGAGGAGCCCAATGTGGTGCCCAATTCTTGACAGATCCTCATGGGGATTTGCTTGAACCTCTCAAGCCTTCTATCTGCTTGATGCTGCCTTAGGTCAGCTTGGCTCTCTGTTTTCTACTTCTTGCTTCACTGTCTTCTCTTTGCTCTTGCTCTCTTTGTCTTTGTTCTCTTCTTCTCTCTTCATGTTTTGTTCTCTGTCTGTTCATGGCTTAAAGCCAATCTGTCTTTGACTGTTCAATTCCTCTTCAACCCCTTCGATTCACCTGCTGCTATTCATTTGGAGTTCCTTGCCTCTGCATCATCACCATCATCCACAGGGAAGTGGCCACTTATCCTCTCACGAACTGTACCAGCTCTTCCTCAACGGTTCGGTAATTCAGTTACACTATGGAATAACTTGTCCGCCAACTCAGCGGTCAAATCGAACTTCAAAATTTTACATGTGGCTTAATTCCCCTGTTAAATCTAGTTTCTCTATTGGGCGCAATCTCCGCTGTCAAATCTGGAACCCCTAGATCCTATGATATTCGCTCATTTCATGCAGTTAACTTGCTCGACCATTAGCGTGAGATGAGAGGTAGTTTTCTCTCTCATCCACCGAACACGCATCGTGCATGAATGGAATCGCTCGTTTTCAGCCAAATCCGTTTACTGCCCAAAGGTGCCCCCAATATACCACCAGTTTTGGAGTGCGGGACCCACCTTTTGCCTTACCACTTTCCCCACAGTTTCTCGGCTTCCCATGCGACTGAGCGCTCAAGGCCTTTCCTTCTCGAGGGGTTTTGCCCAAGCGCTAATCGCGCATCAGGAATGGCCTCTGTTTCCCGATCTGGGCTTCCCAACTTCCAGTTTTGCCTCCTACTTAGTCTCCATGGGCCTCGGTCAGCGCGCTTTGACCGAGGTCCTCGTCGTTCCTTATTGGCTACAAACTGCCATTGTCCAGAGGTTTTCCTGATCACTCTTTATTTATAAATTTCTGAGGTCTGTCCTAATTTGATACAATCATGGTACTTTGATAATTTTTCATGGATCCAATTCAGATCACAAAATTGAAAGGACATGCATCACTTTGGTGGGATGGAGTGCAGGCAGAAAGAAAAAGACTTGGTAAGAAGCCAATTAAAAATTGGAACAGGATGGTGGCAAAGTTAAGAGGTAAATTTTTGCCAAGTGATTATCAACTTTCATTTTATAGACAGATGCAGAATCTTAGACAGAGGTCTTTGACAGTAAAATAATATACAGAGGAATTTTACAAAGTGAGCATAAGAGCTGGACAAATTCAAGATATAGATGAGAAGGTTGCAAGATATATAAATGGTCTCAGAATGGAGATCTAAGATGAGATAAGTGTGTTGTTCCCTAAAACAGTAGAAGAGGCTTATCAGATGGTATTGAAGGCTGAAGAAAAAATCATGTGGAAGTAATCTGCCAGAAGTAGAGCTATTTTCTGAGGAAGAGGAAGTCAAGGTGGTAGAGGAAGATCTACATCACCTAGAGATGGAGTTAGTAGCAGCTCAAATCAAAATACACCCAAAAAAGGTGAAGCAAGTGGCAGAAGGATTTTTTCAAAGGAAGAGGAGGAAGGGAGGAGGAAGAGAAATTAGATGTTACAGATGTAACAAGCTGGGACACAAAGCCTATGAGTGCATAGAAAATGTGGGAACAAATCAGAGAAATGTAATTGTTGCTTAGACTGAAGACGAAGCAGCAAAGGTGCTAGAAGAAGAAAATGTACCAGAGAAAGGGGAATATTTGGTAGTTACAAAGTTTTGTTAAAGCCAACAAAGGAAGTTGTTGAACCAGCACAGAGAAAGACTTTGTTCAGGACTGTGTGCAAGGTTCAAGGAAAATGCTGTCAAATGGTAATTTATAGTGGCAGCACTGATAATTTGGTCTCTCCATAAGTGGTGGAAAAGTTGAAATTAAAGACAAAGAAACATCCAACACCTTACAGGGTGTCATGGCTTCAAAAATGACATCAGTTGTTAGTGAATGAATAGTGTGAGGTGGAGTTGCCGTTGGGAAGATACAAAGACAAAATTATGTGTGATGTGATGCCTATGGATGTGTGTCATATATTGTTGGGAAGACCTTGGAAGTATGGCATAGGATCTATGCATGATGGGAAAAAGAACACATAAAAATTTGGTAAAGATAGTATTAATCATACATTGTTGCCTATGGAAAAAGAGGATGCATCAAGAAAATATGATCCAAAGACACTATTGCCGAATGGAAAAGAATACTTGCAGCAAATTGAAGAGGATGAGGTAAATTTTGCGTTGATTTGCAAACCCAAGGTAATAATTACTTCCACTAAAATTTCTATTTTGCCAATTAAAATTCAAGAGATGTTGGAGAATTATTGTGATATCATTGTATATTATTTGCCTAATGAGTTACCACCAATTAGAAAAATAAATCATCATATAGATTTGATTACAGGGGAAAATCTATCAAATAAAGCAGCTTATAGGATGACTCCCACAGAAAATGAAGAAATAAGAAAACAAGTTCAGGAATTGTTAGATAAAGGATTGGTTAGAGAGAGTTTGAGTCCTTGTGCAGTGACAACAGTGTTGAGCCCAAAGAAAGATGGAGGCTGGAGAATGTGCACTGATTCAAGAGAAATCAACAAAATAACAATTAGGTACAGATTTCCTTTGGATTGTTTAAGTGGAGCAAGATATTTTACAAAGTTGGATTTTAAAAGTGTTTATCATCAAATAAGGATTAGAGAAGGAGATGAATGGAAAACTACTTTTAAAACAAATGAAGGACTGTATGAAAGGATGGTGATGCCTTTTGGGTTATCAAATGCTCCTAGTACATTTATGAGGTTAATGAATGAAGTGTTGAAAGAATTTATTGGTAAATTTGTAGCAGTATATCTGGATGATATATTAGTTTACAGCAAATCTAAAGAGGAACATATGAGACATCTAAATTATGTCTTACAAAAGCTGCAACAAGAACGAAGAGTTGGTATATTTGGGCTTTGTTGTTTCTACTGATAGATCTAGAGAAGATAAAGGCAATCATAGAGTGACCTTCACCAAAAAGTGTTTTTGAGGTAAGAAGTTTTCATGGTCTTGCTAGTTTTTATAGAAGAAAATTCATAAGGAATTTTAGTAAGATCAATGATTCTATTATTGATACTATAAAGAAGGATAAACAACCATTTAAATGGATTGTTGAAGCAGAAAAGAACTTTCAACTGTTGAAAAGAAAGATCACTGAGAAACCTATTTTAATTTTTCCTGATTTTAATAAACCTTTTCAAGTGAAATGTGATGCTAGTGGTGAAGCTATTGGTGGTGTTTTAAGTTAGGAGGACCGACCTATAGCTTATTTCAGTGAAAAACTGAATGAACCAAAGAAGAAATATTCTTCTTATGATAAGGAATTTTATGCAGTTGTACAGTCATTAAAGAAGTGGAGACATTACTTGATGTCTAAGGAGTTTATACTTTATTCAGATAATCATGCATTGCAGTACATTATGCAATAGCCAAAGCTTAGTTAGAAACATGAAAAATGAATTGAATATCTTCAAAGTTTTAATTGTGTACTGAAGCATATAAATGGCCAATCAAACAAGGTAGGAGATGTCTTAAGCAAAAAATGTATCTTAGTTCAAGAAAGTCAAATTCAAGTGTTGGGTTTTGATTTTCTTAGGGAATTATATGAGAAAGATTTAGATTTTAAAGAGGCATTTGAAGCTTGTAAAAATCTTGTTTTGTTAGACAGAAGTAAGTGGTTGGATTTTTTCTTGCAAGAAGGGCTACTATTTAAAAGAAATCAGTTGTGCATACCAAATTATTCTATGAGAGAAAATTTAATCAAGGAGAAACATAGTGGTGGACTTGGAGGACATTTTGGTGTAGACAAGACTTATGAGTAGTTGAACCAATTTTATTTATGGCCGAAGATGAGATCTGAAGTGGAGAAGTATGTCAAAAATTGTAAAGTCTGTCAATATGCAAAGGGAAGGAGCCAAAACACAGGTTTGTATGTTCCATTACCTATTCCAGATAGACCTTGGGATATTGTAAGTACGGACTTTGTTTTGGGTTTACCAAAAACTCAAAGAGGAAATGATTCAATTTATGTTGTGGTTGATAGATTTTCTAAAACGGCACATTTTATTCCATGTTATAAAACCAGTGATGCTACTCACATTGCTAATCTATTTTTAAGGATATTGTAAGGTTGCATGGGTTACCTAACAGTATTGTTTTAGACAGAGACACCAAATTTGTTGGTCATTTCTGGAGGACCTTGTGGAAGAAGCTTGGTACTAAAATGAGTTTCAGTTCAGCTTATCATACTTAGACTGATGGATAGACTGAAGTTGTAAACATAAGCTTGGGTAATATTCTGAGAAGTCTTACAGACGAACGTCCAAAACAGTGGGATCAAATTTTGGCACAAGCTGAATATGCTTATAATGATTCTCCTAACATGAGTACAGGGCAAAGTTCATTCCATATAGTTTATGGAATTCACCCAAGAGGAGTATCTGAATTGAGAGACTTGGGAAAAGATGAAAAGAGAAGTGCTAAAGGAGAAGATTTTGCTTCAGAGATTCAAGCAATACATGAACAAGTAAAACAACAGTTACAAGATAGAAACATAAAGTACAAGAGCAAAGCATATTTGAAGAAGAGAGAAGTTAATTTTAATGTTGGAGATTTGGTTTTAGCACACTTAAGGAAGGAAGGATTTCCAAAAAGGAGTATAATAAGTTAAAATTTAAGAAAATTGGACCATGTAGAGTCATGAGGAAATTTTATTCAAATGCATATGAAATTGAATTACACCATGATATTAGAACATCTCCAATTTTCAATGTTGCTGATTTGTACAGGTATGAAAGTGGAAATGCAGAGGATACAACAGAAGATAAGAAAGAAAAAGAGGTTGATTGGGTAAAACAGTTACCAAAACCAAAGGCATTGTAGTCAGAACATATTTTAGACAAGGGAGTGTTTAAAAGGACAAGGGGACAAGAGTATTTTCAGTATTTGGTCAAGTGGAAGGATCAACCAATTGTTGATGCTACTTGGATGACTGATGCCATGCTACAAAAGTTGGGAAGTTCTATAGAAGAGCTCATGGACAGGAGCCCATGAAGAATTTTTTCCTCAGGATTCTGATGCAGGAGCATGAGGCTTGAAGACAAAAATCTTCGAATTTTATTCCAAAAATACAAAAAAAAGTTTACAAGCAAAGGAGTGGGATCCTTTAGCTTTCACTTTACAAAGCTTTCTAGATAGGATTTGAGCTAGAATTTAGGGATTTGGATTATCTTGTAATTAATTCAAGTAGTTAGGATTAGTTGAGATTCTTGAGGAGGATATCATGCAGATTAGATAACATTAGGCAATTTCAATCCATTGATTTAGGATCTGGTTGTTGTATGTACATGTATTTATGTAAGTTTTGAATTAATGTAAAGGGATTAGACTGTAAAATTTGAAATCTCTCTCTCTTTGTGTATTCCGTGCATGAATGGTCAATCCCGGAGGTTTTAATTTCCTTCGAAATAATTCTGAGTTCTGTTGATTTCATGTTTGAGCCCTTTAGAACTAGATTTTGTATAATCTTGTTTTATCACGCTTAAATATTCACTCACTATGTATTAAATAGTTTGGATATGTTTTAAGAAATATAACTTACAAACATGCTAAACTTGGTGGAATTCTAAATTCTTGGCAGAACGAAGAAAACCCCGACAAAATTCGTGAGAACCTCAGGAGAATATCTGAACAGTCTAATCGATAGGCAATAGATCTAACTGTGATCATGTGCTCACAAGCACGGACATTAATTCCAAAAACGGACGTGATAATTTATAAAATTGAGTTAATAGCTTAGTTAATTGTGACCGTCCACTTAAAGGAGTCAGATCCGATGGTGATCGTGTCGAACAATGCATGGGAGTTAATATAAATTTCGGACACGATATTTTATCGACTGTGGTTTAATCCAGTTGAATTTTGGATCGATCATAGACATTCATTAAGAAGGAATGAGATCCAGCAGATATCATTGCGTAATATGCACACGGGTTAACTAAATTTTGGACCCGATAAGGTTATGAACTACAGTTGTATTTCCTTTCAGTTCCGTAGAAAAGGAGAAGGTTTTCCATAGATCAAGTAAATTAACCAGTTTTGTTATTTTAGCAGAATAGATAAAAATAGAGGTTGATGACTGATTCTCCAAAGGAAACCTGAGAAGAAGTTCCATCCAAGCTTGAGGAGACCGTTTCTGGTTTTGAAGGATTATCCTTAACACCTATAACCAGCCCACCAGACCCACTCTCAATGAACCAAGTTGCATCACTTTGGAAGAGGAACAAGATCCCAAGTATGATTCTTCAATGAAGAAGAATGCTCTTATGTCATGGTAGCTTCCCACTCAAGTTTTCCAACAACATCATAAAATTGTTGTGGATCTTCTGAAATGGCATGACTCAAAAGACAGATTCCTCTAGATTGTGGTTGATTTGAGGCTAGATAACTAAAATTAGCTATATCATAGCCAAATCTATCAATATTCTTTCTCTTTTGAAAATTCCTCAAGGAATTATCTAAAATGAGATGCTCTTGTACAAATTACCTGGATGTTCTTTGTAATTGATTTTTTACGCTGAGTTGATTTTGCGGTAGTTTCTCCATGTGGTTGGTCTATCCCTCGTGGGCTTAGAACTTAACTGTCTGGAACTGTATTTTTGCTTCTGCTTGTAGACTCCTTGTTCTTTTGTGAGTTCGTAACTCTGTTCTGTCGGTTTTCACAGTGGTTTCTTAAGAAGGAATGATTTCTAATTCTGTTTTGGTCTACATGCATAGTAATTAAAAAGAGAAAGATAATAGTGGAGGCTGTAGGTAGATACAGATGGTTTTGTATAGAATGGAATTATTATTTTCTTTCTTTTGTTCTTGTCTCTCTATACCAACCCTTACAAAATATGAGTTTGTCTCTTTTGTACTTTTTTGAGCCAGTTTCTCACAATTGCTCACAGTTACATTTTGTAGTTACATAATTGTGAAAATTGTTTTAATGTTTTCTTACTCTGTTGAAAGGAAATGTAAAGAAAAAAGAAATTATAAAGAAAAGGTGACTGTAACAAATTTTCCCTGCCATAATGTCCCTAATTACCATTAACTAAATAATTAAATATGCAATGTTCTTGACTACTGTTTTAACCAACTACTAAAAATGAAACTAAACAATGAGTGTAACCTAAGACCAAACACCTGAGCCACGACACCCTCAGTTGGATGGTCCTGCATCACCCAACAACTACATCAAAGTCTTGAGGACTGGAAGAGGTGGAAAATACATCTCAAAGGATTTCCTTTGTTTTTATAGGGAACATGGAATTCACAAACAATTTACAACAAGGTATATAGCTCAACAAAATGGTGTCACAAAAAGGAAGAATAGGACCATTATGGATATGGAAAGGAGCACATTGTAGGAAAATCATTTGCCAAATGATTATTGGGTTGAAGTTGTCACTTGTGCAACATATAACAATAATAGGTGTCCAACCAAAAGTGTCAAGAATGTGGTCCTTGAAGAGGCATGAAGTGGAAGAAATCATAGTGTCACTCACATGAGTGTCTTTGGATGTGTGGCATATGCACATGTCCCGAATGAGTTGAGGAAGAAGTTGGACAACAAAGGGTAGAAATGCATATTTGTTGCATATAGTGATGAATCCAAGGCATACAAGCTCTACAATCCATCAACCAAGAAGGTGATAATCAGCAGAGATGTGCAGTTCATAGAAAAGGAAGCATGGGATGGAAGTTTAGAGAAGATAGTCAATGTGAAAGCATGTATACCACATGAGGACAAAGAGGAATTGATAGCAGCAAGCAATTTCTCAATTATGACTCCCTCTACTCCTATTCAAGCGCATAGAAGCAAGCAACAAGTAACACTATCAACAAATAATAGGAAAGTGCTATGCAGTCAAGCAAGTGCTTCTCCAAGCATGCGGAAAAGCGCAACATCAAGTGACATGTCAAGCCCATCTTCAGCAAGCACAAGAAGACCAAAATTTAGAAATTTAAATGAGATTTATGAGCAAGATGAAGTTGATAGTAGCATTGGTTTAAATTCCATATTTGCATTATTTTGTCATGTAGATAACCTAATCCATTTTGAGCATGCAGTCAAAGAAGAAAAATGGGTTGCAACAATGGAGGAAGAAATAGAATAATAAAAAATAATGACACATGGGAGTTAGTGGACCTTCCGCAAGGAAAATAAGTTATTGGAGTGAAGTGGGTCTATAGGACCAAGAGCAACGTTGAGGGTAATATTGAAAGGCATAAAGTGAGACTAGTTGTAAAATTAATGTTTTTGAATGGAGTGTTGAAAGAGGAAGTGTATGTTGCGCAACCACCCGGTTATGAGGTAGAAGGCCAAGAAGACAAAGTGTATCAGTTGAGGAAAGCTCTTTATGCGTTGAAGCAAGCATCGTGTGCATGGTATAGTAGGATAAATGCTTACTTGTTGGACAATGGTTTCCACAAATGTGATGGTAAGCTTCCTCTCTATATTAAAGAGAGTGATGGTAAGACTCTTATTGTTGTCTTATATGTAGATGATTTGATTTTTACAGGCAGTGAAGATTTCCTTATTGTTGATTTCAAAAAAGTCATGAAGAGTGAATTTGAAACGAATGACTTTGGGTTGTTAAGGTATTTTTTGGGGATAGAATTGAAGCAACCAAGAAATGGTATTTTTATTTCACAAGGAAAGTATGTAATAGACATTTTGGAGAGGTTTAATATGTAGAACAACAAGCCTGTACCAACTCCAACTGTCATGGGGTTGAATTTGAGAAAAGAAGATTGTAGCAGCAATGTCAATCCAACATTATACAAAAGCATGATAGGCACCTTGATGTATTTGACCGCCACTAGGCTAGACATAATGTATTCAGTGAGTTTGGTGACGAGGTTCATGGAGACACCCAAGGAAACACATTGGCAAGCAGCCAAAAGAATTCTAAGATATGTTAATGGGACAAAGGAGTATGGTATTTTGTAGACCACAACAAATGATTTTAGGTTGGTTAGTTACACTGATGGTGATTGGGTGGGAAGTGTTGATGACAGAAAGAGCACACCAAGATATGTTTTCATTTGTGTTCTGGATCCATTTCATGGGCCTCCAAGAAGCAAGCAATAGTGTCACTGTCAACAGCAAAAGCTGACTATGTTGTTGCAATAACAACAACGTGTCAAGCAATTTGGATGAGAAGGATGTTGAGGGATCTTCACCACGACCAAGAGGGAATGACAACTATTTTTGCGACAACGCTTCCACAATTGCAATGTCAAAGAATTATCTTTTTCACAAGAGAACCAAGCATATTGATGCTAAATATCATTTTATTAGAGAATTGATTAACAATGGAGAAATTGTGTTGCAGCACTATAAGAATAGGTTGCTCATATTTTCGCAAAGCCATTGGCACATGAAAATTTTGTTTATGTCAGAGACTATTTGAGAATTGTCAATAGTAGCAGTTGTGATTAAGGAGTGTTGGGAATATTAATCCCAACCACTACCTTAAACACACTGACAACCACTATACTTGCATAGCCAACTTCTTTTTCACAAGATGAAAGACTAAAGTTCTGAGCACAAGTGCCAAGTGATCATTCCACCACGCATCAAATAGTTAAATAACTTAATAAAAAATTAGTAAATATATTTAGGCAAAAATTCATTACGTAGTATAATCACCCATCCGATGTCTTAATATTTGCTCTGTCATGAAAACAAATCCTTATGAGTTTTTAGAGAAAATTAGTCCGCGAACGAAGTAAGATTTTTTATGAGTTTTTAGAGAAAATTAGTCTGCGAACGAAGTAAGAATTTTTTGTTTTACTTGGAGCTCCATAAAGTTGCTATGCATTCATTACATATCTGAATAGTTCGGTCTTTATTTGATGATTCATTGGTTGTATCGCAGTGCGCATTAACTACCATAAATGGCCATGATTCATTTTCTGTATGGTACTGCCTTCACTTTTTATAAATTTCCATTCCCAATTTGCTAAACATTGTGTAATAAAAATCATAATGATATAACCACACAAAAAACTAGTTGACTATATCTACTTGTTTGATCCCTTGTTTGTGCTCTCCCATTCACATACAAAAAATATATATATTTCATTTAACTTAGACACACTACCTCTTCCAACTTTTCCCATTAATGGGGCCAACAGCATAGAGCTCATGAGTCACATCCCTCAATACACATTTCGGGAGTTGTTGAAGGAAGGATGTTGCATGCCTTCCATTTGGGGTAAAAAATATACCGTTTGCCAGTGGCACTTATTGGCATTAAATGAGCGTGTTGTGTATATTAGGCATATATGGCCTGGTTCATTTAATACCCATTAAAAAATTACTTTCGATTAGGGTTTTATGGCTAACAAACCGCAGTTGAAAGATACAGATTCTAGAAGGTTTCAATTCAGATTTACCCACCCAACGACCAGCATTCTTGAAACACAACTCCTCGTTGGATGATCACGGATTCTGAATGCTTTTAATTCTTATTTACCCATCGAACGAACAGCAGTGGCATTCATTGCTGGAAATTACGAGGCCGAATTCCGATTTACCCATTGAACGAACAACAGTGGCATTCATTGCTGAAAATTACGAGGCCACAAACGTGTTCTATATGTTCTCTACATCCTGGCATCGCATCTTCGACAGTTCTCCATTCCAAGAATCAGTTAGTCAATTGTTTGGTGTGAATTGATATGGACATCAAAACGCTGGCCACGCCTTGTCTACCGTCCCCTGATGCCTCTCGACCTGAGGGCTGTGGAGTGGCTTCCAAAGACATAATGCTAGACCTGAATCACAACTTGTGGGTGCGGATGTATCTTCTGCCACCTCAAAGTGCTCACGACGAGAGAATGCGGATGCCCGTTTGCCTCTTTTTCCACGGCGGTGCTTTCATTATGGGCTCTCCCGCCTGGCATTGTTACCACACGCTTTGCATTAGAATGGCCACTGCTGTAGGAGCAATTGTTGTTTCCATTAATTACAAGCTTTCTCCCAACAACCGCCTCCCAGCTACTTACGACGATTGCCTCGTCGCCTTATCATGGCTTGTTTCCCAAGCAACAGAGAAAGACGACGACAATGGAAGAGTTGGGGATCCCTGGCTGCAATCCCACGCCGACTTCTCAAGAGTGTTTCTTGTGGGCGACAGTGCGGGTGGAAACATCGTGCATCATGTTATTGTGAAGGGCAAAGACTGGAGTCCTCTGAAAATCAGAGGGGTTGTGATGGTGCAACCTTCCTTCGGTGGAGAGCAACGCACTCAGTCGGAGATCGAATCTCCAAAGGAATTGGAGCGAAGTGTTGGGAATCGCATGTTGGCTCTGCCTGAGGGGGCTAATAAAGATCATCCATTCAGCAACCCGTTTGTTGCGTGCTCTGAGTACTCAACTTTGGCCGAGGTGACTCTGCCTCCACTCTTGATTGTTATCGGGGGCGCGATATGTTGAGAGATAGGGCAAAGGAATACTACGAGACTCTTAAAAAACACGGTAAAGCGGGTGAGATGATGATGTTGGAAGAAGAGAAACATGGTTTCTACTTGTTGAAGCAAGATGCAGGAAGTACAGAAGCACTGATCCAACATATTGCCCACTTTCTGCATGTCAATAGTTGATTCGTTACACCTAGTCATCAACTTCTTTTTTAGGGCATATTTTCACTTCAAAGAAATGTGGGTACATATGGTGATGCAAGAGCATCTCGCTGACAGGGCAAAGACAAAGTGAAGGCAATATGGTCTCTGAAGGGGACAAAGGAGTTAATTCACTAAATGGATAGAGTACTTTTTTTTTTCATTCTTCTTTTATTAAGTTGCCTAAGTTAATTTAGTAAATTGTAATTAGGAGCAAGGAATTAGTTAGTGTCATTGTTTCTAGACAGTTAATTTACTGTTGTAAAAACATGAAAAAAAATATGCTAGACAACCATGAAAAGTTTCGTATGAGGAATAACTGATGTAACCAATTGAACATAACTAACAGCAGTTAGTGACAGTTTGAGAACACTGCTATTAAAAAGAGGGACAAAACACAATGTACAGGTTCGACTGGCAGAGAAATGAAAAAGGAAGAAGTATAATTTTTCTATGCACATTCACCTCTACAGCGTCCCAAATACTGTGTATATTAATTTGTGTGAAATTACTTTCGTGGAGACTGTTGTTATACTACTACATGTTATAAAATGAAAAAGGAAATAACCAAAACAAGAGGAGAAGCGTAAGCGCCCAGATTACAGGCGGACTCAACCAAACAATTAGACATGAAATCATTTATGTGAACAAACGACACGAAGTTGGAAATTACGAATCCAGTTAAGCAAATAAATTTTGTAACCACCAGGTATGCAAATATATAATATAGTCCACTCAGTTCCATAGTTGAATTCATAGAAACGTAAAGACAATATTCCGATTCTTTGCTCATTTACATTCTCTTCGAAACAAAGGAACGAACCCAGTTCACAAATATATGACTCACACTTATAACAAACAGAAGCCAAAACCAAATAATCCTCAACTCATTACCATAACCCTATGACAGCGACAAACTACAGAAGAATCAAATACAGACAGTGACTCGAAGACCAAAGATACATTGACCCTACAGTTGTAGCATTGAAGCCAAGCGAAAACAACTAACGAACAGAAACGACACTGCCTGTGGTCAATTGGAACAGTCGAGTTTCCATGCATCGAAACCCTCAAGTGGCCATACCTACAAAGAGAAACGATAAGTGAAATGAGTGCTGGTGAAATGAAATAAAGAGAGTTCGAAAATTGAATAGAAAAACCAATATATATCTCGTTCACTTACCTGACGGAGGCAAGCCGTAACTGCAACCACTCCTCCAGGTTTTCCCTGCTCACGAGGAGCCGAAGACGTTAGGAAATTGAGGAAAAAGGAGCATATATAACTAGCATAGAACAGGCGGACTTACCCTGATAAATTGGCAGAGGAACCAAAGGAGTTCGTCACGACAGTTCTGTCGGGCTCATGGAGGAATTGAACTCAGAGCTGGAGAAACATTACCAGGAACAATGCAACAAAAAACCCACTGTAAGACTCGTGGAAAGCACAGACATCGAACCCAGATAAAGACGCACAGAGACATACCAAGTTGGTTACCAAACATACCATAACAATCGACACTCAAGAAGGAGACCACGAAGGGAGCGAACCTTTCCAGGTTTTCATAACCTTGCCGAATGAATGGAAAAACTTCTAGGTCGAGTCCCGAACCAGTAAAACAAGACCATAAGCAAAACCCACATTGAAGCCGCGAAGACCGCTGAGAGCACACAACTCGGAGAACCAAAACAACAAAACCACGAAAAAAAAAGGAAACCACATTGAAGCCGCGAAGACCACCAAGAGCATATAGCGTAGAGAACCAGGCGAACAAACCATAAAAACAAAACCCACAGTGAAGCTGCGAGAGACTGGCGAGAGCACACAGCACAAACGACCGAGAGAATAACGAATGAACAGAATGAGCGCGAAGGTGGTGAAACCCTATACCAAGGCAAGCTCGTGGAATCCCAAGGAGGGACAGATGTCCAACAAACAGAGACCATTGTACTAATCACCATACCTCTCATTTAATTCAATGCAGTTAATCAATTTGCATTTATCAAAAAAATCTCTGTTGAAAATTATTACTTGCTTGTACACCCATCAAGTGGAATACACTGACGACGGGATCACGTGGGCTGGCACCATCAAGTGGTATCAGAGTAGGTTTTTGAAAAAAATCAGGAGATGGAGGTTCAAAGACGAGGACGTGGAAGAGGTGTGTGCAGAGTAGCAGATGAGGGCTTGAGGGAAGGATTGAGGGCCCTTACTGCTCGCTTGGAAGGAGTGGAGGCAAGAAGGAGAAGAGACCCAGAACTTGGGGATGACAGTGAAGAGGAGGCAGTAACTGCTACGGACGGATCAAATGAAGAAGCCCCAGAGTTAAGACTGTTGAGATCGGTACTATTAGCCAGTAGCAAACCCAAACCTGAGATCCCTAACTATGATGGTAGTCTATCCGCAGATTTTCTGCTGGATTAGGTAAGTGAGTTAGATAAGTATTTTGAAAACGAAGAGATCAGTGAGGACAAAAGATTCAGATTTACTGCAACTAAGTTAAAAGGACACGTTGCTTTATGGTGGGATAGTGTCCAAGTGGACAGGAAGAGGATAAACAAGCTACCGATAAGGAAGTGGGCAAGGATGGTGGCAAAACTGAAAGGCGGATTTTTGCCTAAAGACTATCAGGTTGAGCTTTACCGACGGTGCAAAATTTAAGGCAGAAAGGTATGACCATAAAGGAATACATAGAGGAGTTTTATCGTGTAAACTTGTGGGCTAGTTATACTAATGATACTCCAGAGAAGACAGCGAGATACGTGAATGGTTTGAGGCTTGAAATACTGGATGAGATCAATATTCTCTCTCCACGGAATATAAAAGAAGCCTTTCAGAGTGTTGTGAAGGCTGAAAAAAAGATTAATAGGAAACAGAATAACAGGAGAGGACGAGGAAATGGTAGAGGACGAGGACAGTCCTACGGCAAAGGGAGAACTGCCACTAACAGTGAAGAAGGCAACAACTTCAGAGCTTCAAGGATAGCAGAGAAGGGAGATAGCACAAGAGGAAGTCGGCCATATCAGCGGGGAAGAGGAAATGGTCACGAAAGGGGGACTAATGTCCAGTGCTACATGTGCCATGAGTGGGGGCACAGATCCTTCGAATGCCCGGAAGCCGAGCACGCTGGCCAGAGGGGAGCATTTGTTGCGCAGCCTGAGGAAGCTGAAGCACAGCCCCGGGAGGTAGAAAATGTGGCAGAAACAGGAGAGGCTTTGGTTTTAAATAAAGTATTGTTGAAGCCAGCCAAGGAGACAGCTGAGCAAACCCAACGGAAGGCACTGTTCCGAACAGTTTACAAATCACATGGAAAGTGCTGTAAATTGATCATAGACAGTGGAAGTACAGACAATTTAGTTGCCACCGAGATGGTGGAAAAGCTGGGATTGAAGCGACTTAAGCATCCCACACCTTACAAGGTGTCATGGCTACAGAAAGGCCACCAACTATTAGTTGATGAACAATGCGAGGTTGAATTTCACATTGGAAAATACCAGGACAAGGTTATCTGTGATATCATGCCAAGGGATGTGTGCCATATACTGCTAGGGAGACCGTGGTAGTATGATTGGAAGGTGACGCACGATGGGAAGACGAATTGTTACAAATTTGTGAAAGATGGAGTCACGCACACGCTTGTACCCATCAAAGAGGAGGATACAATAGAAGCAAGTGGAACAAAAGCATTGTTAATGGGAGGAAAACAGTTTGTTAAGCAAATTGAGGAAAACAAGGTGAATTATGCGATTGTAAGGAGGACTAAGACAGTGTTGCTGAACACAGAAAAGCCAGAATTGCCTACAGAGATTCAGGAGATATTGGAATAATTTAAGAACATTGTAGTCAACGACTTACCAGACAAGTTGCCTCCCAAGAGGAGCATTAGCCATCATATCGATTTCATACCTGGAGCAAGCCTACCGAACAAGGCAGCATATCGAATGAGCCTGAAAGATATTGAAGAGATTCGTAAACAGGTGCAAGATTTGTTGAATAAGGGACTGATCAGAGAAAGCTTGAGCCCTTGTGCAGTACCAACAGTACTCGCACCCAAGAAGGGTGGAGAATGGCGGATGTGTACAGATTCCGGAGCTATCAATAAAATCACTATTCGGTACAGATTTCCCCTACCCAGAATGGATGACATGATGGATTGTCTTAGCAGGGTAGCTTATTTCACGAAAATTGATCTAAAGAGTGGATATCATCAGATCAGGATCAGAGAAGGAGATAAGTGGAAGACAGCCTTCAAGACCAATGAAGGGATGTATGAGTGGCTAGTCATGTCGTTCGGATTGAGCAACGCTCCTAGTACTTTTATGAGATTGATGAATGAGATGTTAAAAGAATTTATTGGCAAGTTTGTGATAGTTTATCTTGACGATATTTTGATTTTCAGCAAAACAAAGGGAGAACATCTTCAACATGTTCGAAGGGTGCTAGAGAAGTTACATCAGAACAAACTGTTGATAAACTTTAAAAAATGTACTTTCCTGCAGAAGGAACTGGGCTATTTGGGGTTTATAATTGCGGAAAATGAATTGAAGATGGATCCAGAAAAGATTGTGGCAATCATGAATTGGTCGTCACCAAAGAGATTATTTGAGGTATGTAGTTTCCACGGACTGGCAAGTTTTTATCGAAAGTTTATTAGGAACTTCAGTGAAATCTGTGCGCTGATGCTAGACACCATAAAAAAGGCTAGTCAGCCTTTTTGTTGCACCAGAGCAGCAAAGGACAACTTTCAGCTTTTGAAGCGGAAGATTAGAGAGAGGCCAATCTTAAGGCTACCCGACTTTAACAAAATTTTTCAGGTTCGATGTGATGCAAGTGAGACAACTATTGGCACTGTGCTCAGTCAGGAAGATAGACCGGTGGCATTCTTTAGCGAGAAATTGAACGAAAGCAGGCAGAAATATTCCTCGTATGACAAGGAATTTTATGCCGTAGTCCAAGCTTTAAAGCATTGGAGACACTACCTGCTGGGCAACGAGTTTGTATTATTTTATGATAATTCAGCATTGCAATACGTAATGCAGCAGTACAAATTAAACCATAAGCACGCCAAATGGGTAGATACTTGCAGAGTTTCACTTTCATGTTAAAACACATTAGCGGGCAAGCTAATAAAGTGGTAGATGCCTTGAGCAGGAGAGCTTTGCTCTTACAGGAAAGTAGAATACAGGTGATGGGATTCGAACATCTAAAGGATTTGTACCAGACTGACACAGACTTCAAAGAAGCCTTTGAAGCTTGCCAAAATCCCGTGTTGAGGAATACAAGTCCATGGTTGGACTACAATTTGCAGGAAGGACTATTGTTCAGAGGTGGACAGTTATGTATCCCGGATTGTTCGATGAGGGAAAATATTGTATGGGAGAAACATAGTGGTGGTCTAGCCGGTTATTTTGGCATAGACAAAACTTTGGAACAGCTCGGACACTTTTATTACTGGCCCAGAATGCGCAGGAATGTACAACGATATGTGAACATGTGTAAAGTCTGCCAACTGGCGAAAGGACATAGTCAGCTGTTCCGAGCAAGCCATGGGACTCAGTCAGCATTGACTTTGTCTTGGGACTGCCTAGAAAGCAGCAGGGGTATGACTCAGTGATGGTGGTGGTATACACATTTTCAAAGATGGCGCATTTTATCCCTTGCTGAAAAACTAGTGATGCCACGTATGTAGCTCACCTGTTTTTCACGGAGGTTGTTAGATTACACAGCCTACCCAGATCTATCATTTCTGACAGGGATGTAAAATTCACAGGACACTTTTGGCGCACCCTGTGGAAAAGGTTGGGCACGCAATTGAATTTCAGCTTTGCGTATCATCCGCAAACTGATGGAAAAACAGAAGTGGTGAATAGGGGTTTGGGGAATTTATTATGGAGTCTGACTAGGAAAAATTCAAGGTTATGGGATCGTGCTCTCGCTCAGGCGGAATTCTCTTATAACGATTCACCAAATCGTAGCACCGGACACAGCCCATTCCAAATCTTGTACATCATGCATCCTCGGGGAATACATGAACTGCGAGATTTGGGAAAATTGGAACGGAGAAGTGCGGAACGATAGCACATATGCAAATATGCAATAACACTACTCTTTTCCGTTAAATAAAAAAGGATAGCACATATGCAAATTTTACAATCAGTGAAAAAATTCTTGTTCCCAGCTTAGTTATTCTACCCTGGTTCACGATTTCTATTACAACATTTTCGCTTTTAATTCATCAATATTTATAATCATCAAAACTAGTACATGTTTATCAAAATTCTTAGTGATTTAATATTTTCTTTTATTATTATTATTATATTTGAACGAATTTAATAAAATTATAAATAGTAAAACATTTGATTAAAAAAAAATTACGTTGAAAAAATGAGTTTATTTTTGAACTCCACATCAACATAGGTATAAAAAAGTCTTTTCCAGCTTGGCTGAAAAATACATCACACTGTTCTCAGGTTAATGTTTGTAACATTAACCTATTCCCCAATCAGTGTCAGGCCATATAAAACGTCATCTGTATCTTTGAATTTTTTTTGAGATAGTCATTAAAAATAAATTGGTTTGTTATAATTAAATTCCACTCGTTTACTTGAAAAAGGAGTTTGTTTACCATGGTTTTTTTACTGAACTATGAGTTTGTTTTACCATGGTTTTTTTACTGAACTATGAGCTTGTTTGCCAACCATAAGTAATTCTACGGAAATGTGAGAGGACCACCATGACCCTTACAGGTAAATAATCGTATCACAATATATGGAAATCGTGTATCCTTTCAATGGTGCAGTGAATTATAATATTAATTTCTATATTCACACTTAAACTTGAGATTAAGCCGTATAGGAACAATATCATGTTGGCCCCTCATACGGAACAAAGTGTATCACAATATATGGAAACCACTTTCTTTTCAACAGTGTAGTCGTATACAATATAATTTTTTTTAAAGAGTTTAGATTTCTGTGATCCATATTTTGATTATGAATAATTTCCTTAAAATCACATTGAAAATTAAATGATTCTCTATGTGATTTTGCCGAAATTATTTATAATAAATTTCTTTATTCCCATTAACACAAATTTGAAACTAAGCTTGATAGAAAAATTGTCATGCTGATGTGCCACAATAAAAGTCAGACGCCACAATAAAAGTCAGACGTCGATTTCAATTTGGATTGTGGAAATCAAAATCTCTCGAATCCAGAGTTAGCGACATGATGTTGCTTAATTTATTTTGTCAGACTTTATAGAGAGACAAAGAGGATAAAACATCTACTAAAATTATAATAAATATACACTACAACGGAAATAAATAAGAGATTGTAGCATAAGGAGGGGCGGTTTTTTTAGGTGCTAATGAAAGTGACATTACATTATATGTTTTTTAATTGGATTAGATTCATTTTAATTTTAGATTTATTAAGGATTGAGAGATTAATTGATGGTTATCGATTTTGGTAGATTTAGAGATAAGATAGATTTAGGGTAGTTTAATTTCCTCTTTTAAATAGACTATATTTCACATGCATACTATGGGTCAATACCATGAGTTCTCAATATTAAATTACAACATCTTTAACATATTAGGTTCTAGAACATTTCTTGCGCTAATATTTGGACAACACTTTCAGAACCCAAATGTTTTCTCAATTAATTATTATTATAACGGATAAACATTTAGTAAAATTGAAGTATTTAATTATATTTGATTTAAATATTTTTGAATGAAAAAATAATTACATTTTTACAAATAAAATAATTAACCACCATTAAATATTAAAAATTTGGTCCACTCCAACCTATATTAAAACATGTTTCGTAGGTAATATAATTGTGAAATTTTATATTTTTACAAAATATGCTAATTAATCACCCGTGAATATTAAGAATTTTGTCAACTCCAATATATATTAAAGCATGTTTCATAGTTAATATAATTGTGCATAAAAATACAAAGCATGTTTCATAACTGGCATGGTTGTGAAATACAAATCATTGAATATTTTTTTAAATATAAATGATTGGATATTGAATATTAGTGAAATATAAATATATAGTTAGTTTGAATTTATTTATAATATATTATTATTATTAATTTAACCAGTATTTAGTTTTTGTAGTTTTTATGGTTTTGGGTAGATTGTATAAAAAAATGAAAATATATGAAAAATGTATTGAACATGTTTTTTTTCATGTTTTTTTATTTTTTTTACATGGGCTTATTCAAAGGTATGCATACTGAGTATTTATTGGATATGGAATTTAATAATTCCACATCTAGCGGGTGTCTAAACTTGACATTTGAATAACTAATAAGGAGATAAGTTGAAAGTACAAATAAATAAATAAATAAAGTAGTTTTCTTCTTCTCTTTGGGGATGACATCATCATATTGAATCTTATTCATTCTTTTAAAGTTAATTTTGTTAGTACATTTTTCATTTTCAGGCCGATTTTTTACTTCAAAATTCTCCTAATAGCAAACAACTTTTACTTTGATTTGGTTTCACAACTAACACAAGAAATATTAGAAGAAACAAACCCCGCCTTAACATTATTTTACGATGATGAGATCTCGGCCAATATTGTCTGATCTGTAAACTAATGATGTGGTATACAATGTGATAATGAGTGTTGTTGTGTGAAGAGTGACATTGCTAAGGGGAAAGCTATCTGTAAACAATGACAAAGAAGATTCAAAACTTATGTCAATTCAATATTAAGTAGTGTATGGAGTAGAAAAGTGTTATTTTTATTGTAGGAAGTTATTGAAAGATAATGACATGGAAGAGAGAGTTTTTATGCTATCTACATTATATCTATGTGATGGAGATGACTATCAACCATGTTTGTAAAGGGTAAGTTGCCAAAGGATGTAAGTAGCTAAAGGAGTCATCAATACCATGGAAATCTTGTATGGTAGTTAGTATGAGAAGCTATTTTGCTTCCTATTGAAAGAAGAGCTACCTACGCGAAGGGGTTGTGCATAGTCATTGCTAGCGATTGTTGACAAAATTGTTGGCAGAATGGTCAAAGCCAATGCATATTAGCATGCGTATTTCATCAACAATGAAGTGTTGTACAGGGACATGATCATGAGAACTTATGTTATAATTTTGGAATCTTAGATGAATGCATTCAACCTAGCTAAGTCAACATAGGTATAATTATTTTGTTAAAATTAGCTACTCTAACAAATGAAAGATAAATAAGGGTATCCAAGACAAATATTGAACCAATATGCTACAGATGAAAACAAATATGCCCATGATGTGAACTATTGCATAAGAGGAATTTCTACCATGTATCTCATGTGCTATTATCTCTTATTGGTGTATTTAATGCTACAATATTTTTGTGATGTAAACATCATTCTCGGGTCTACAAAATAAGCATTGTTGTAGTTAGAAGGGAAGTCTAGCTACGCGTTTTTTCTCCTTAAATTTTTTTATGGACTAGTGCACTATAAGTCATGATTGCAAAGTGTAAAGAATGTAAGATTGAGATGGATACATATCATATCTAGATGACTTGTCAATATAACTGGAGAGTACATGATGACACCAATGTATCTCGGTAGATGGAAGTAGCTCCAAAGGATGGTCAATTAATCAGTCTTCATAGTCAGATTGATGTTAGGCCCTAGAATATAGTAGGTTCCTAGTTAATCTAAGGTATCAGCAGTATAGTTTTTGTTCATATGGTACGTGATGATAATTATATAGGTGAAGGGAGGAGCATGAACACTTTTTTAGATGGAAGTAAGTTGCATTGTTCTTGCTTGAGAAACTAAGATTTGTTGCAAGCCAATTTTTTTGGAGTAGTTTGATGATTTTGTAGTAGCGATAACAAGGTAAGTAGATGATAGTACTTGTGGTAGAGGTGATAAGGATAGTACTTGTGGATATTTTAAAATATTTCCTTAAACATAAGACTTTGGGTTTATATAGTAGAGTAAATGTTATTTGCCCAATGAGCATGCTAACAAAATCTCATAAATAATGAAATCAACCCTTATTCAAATCGAGGAGGACTGGGTGTTGGGAATGGATTCCCCCAAGAGCAGTTTTGGGGCTAAAAGCCCATGTATTGGATAATTTTGTAATAAAGTTGTAAAGTCTCTACATTTTGTCGTTGCGGAGCGTGAAGGTGTCAAGAATCATAACGGGTTGTCCTCTCTTATTTTGTAAAGTGACCAGTCGGCTGTAAAGATCTACCCAGGGTTCGTAAACCATGGGATTGTATAAAAAGGAGCTAAGTAAGTAAGCTCTAGAAAAAAAGAAGAGAAGGGAGAGAAAAGCATCAGAGTTTTGGTAGAGAAGCCTAAGTGTTTCGGGTCTTAGCGTAGGTAGAGGCTTTGCAGCTGAGTACATAGAGGCCTAGGGTGGAAGTTTGCAATTGAGTGCGTAGACCCCTACAGCTGTGTGCACAGGGCAGGTATAGTCTAATTAAACTAGAAGATATCAATAAAGAGAAGTATTCTGCAATTTCTGTGTATTTAGTTCTTGTTAATGCATTTGGGATTAATTTACAATGTTCATGTGATGCACGAATGTATGTGACTGTATTGGTTAATTGAATGCAAGTAAGGATATCAGTTTATGCGGCGCTAACTGTGGTTGATTAATAAGATAAGTAAAACACTTGAGCTAACTTGGGAACCTGTTCAATACGTCGTCATAGCTGCATGAAGGTAACTGGACCATGGGTTAGGGTTGCGCGAAGGTCAATCATACACCTTCACGGAGGTACTAAAGGGCAAGATAAAGGGTAGACTAACAGAGCCCTAAGGCTTAACAATCTGTGTAAAAGTAAGGGCAGAGGGTATAAACTGACATCACGACCATCTTAACATGCGGAAAATTGGTTCCAGCATCCCCCCATACTGCTTCGAGTGAGACTTTGGTCCGCACTCCGTGGGCAGATGCCAAAAAGTCCAGTAGTGTAGGGATTTGTTTGGTTAACTAACTTTGAACCTGGGTCAAGCCCCACAAAGCCAACAAATGGTTTCATTGCCGAGATCGAAATCTGCATGAGAGATGTGTGACGTCATATCACTGGAATCCAACTAAGAGAGATGTCAAGACTTGTTAGATAGGAAGATTCATGAATTCGCAGCACAGGAAAATAGAAACCCATGGCTGATGAAGGAACAGTGGCTGGACAGGTACCTGTATATAGAAATCCATGAGATCTTTTTCTGTTCCTTTCCAATTGAGTTATACGAGTGGATCACGAGGCTAGCGGATAGCCAAGGAAGGAGGAGGCTTGACGCTTCTATTGTCTGGACCCCGGAGTTAGTACAAATACTGGAAGCTTTCGAGGATAAGATCACTCATGCTATCAATCATTGGCTCTATCATATCATAGGAGGATTTGCAACTGAATTTATGGTCGATACCTCAATTAGTTATAGCGAGGCGTAGCAACGCTTTTTCAAAGGTCCGCGAGGTAAGTACTCGAAGTTTTTAAATACTTGGATTAAGATGTTATTGTGCGAAAAAAGGGTTATGCAACTACCTTGATGTTCAGAGCTACTCGAAGTGGAAAGACTTACAGGAATGAAGGAAGAAGGTCCTGAATATAGCCCACTGATTTCACCTTTTTTGGGTGATGAAGAGGGAGTAGTGTAGGCTTCTCCACGAAGTGCAGTTCAATTAATAAAGTAGGGATTCCCACAACTGCCACCTCAACCTACACCACCTCAAACTTCACCACCATCACCTGCGACTTCGCTCACACCACCACCACCTCCACCGCAGTTCAACATGGCGAATTGAGTGAAGATGCTTTTGTTTAAGGGCTTGGGAAATGAGGACCTAGACCAATTATAGTTTGTTCTAAAATTTGTATGTGAAGATCAGGGCGTCACAGAAGATCACATGAAGAAGGCAACATTGGTTAGTGCTTTGCAGGATCACAAAGCTAACTTGGTACATCAAGTACTCTAATGATAACCCAAATGCTGGATTGGCAGAATTCCACACCGCTGAATAAAGAGTTTAGTAGGCCTAAATTTGAGGCACAATCGATTGTGGGGTTCAGGGAAATCGTGACGAAACCAGGTGAGACACCTTGGGAATTGGATTAGAGATTGAAGTGTAAAATTCGCGAAGCTAATATGAACTTAACAAATGGACAACACCGCGAATGGCTCGTGGCTTCGCTCCTACCTCACCTAAGGGTTGCACTGTCACAACAAAAGATTACAACTCAGGTAAAGGCCTTGGAGATTGCAATAAGACTTCATGAAACACTAATGCAATATCTGAATCTGGGGGTTTAGCAGATCCATGCGCAGTTGCAAAATATTTGCCTTGAAATGCAAAGTTTGAAGCAGGACAGAACAATTTGACCAGAGGTGCGTGAAGAGATACGGTGCCTAAAATGTAAAGGTCAGGGGCATGAAAAGGACCACTACCCGGTCTTTGCAAACTATATTGCAGGAGGTGGACCGATGCCTTTGAGGCCAGAAGTCCAAGCAGGACCGAGTGCGGTGCCTGCGTTGTGGTGCACTATATGTCAAGTAGTAGGGAAACATACAACTAATAATTGTCATTTGTTGCAGAAGTTTTTACAAACACCCGCCTATAGAGTTTAGGCAGAAACACAACCCCTTGACTAGAGTGTTGGGATGATGCGAACAGGCTTTCAGGGGCACAAATGAGGCTGAGGTGGAGGAGGACTTGGTAGAGGTCAGGGACATCTAATCTGTTACAATTGCGAAGGACTAGGACACTATGCCTGTGAATGCACAAAGCCAATGTACTTGTTGTGCAAATATTGTACTTAGTTTGAACATGAGACGAAGGACTGTCCTACATTGATAGTAAGGATACGCGAAAAAGGGGTGCTACCACCGTAGCTGACTCAGAACTTGTAGATGATGAGGTTTGAGCCTCGCAAGGAGGATCCGAATGTGAATATAGTGCTCCGAAGTGGAATTGCAACGGGTGATGATAAGTGGAAACACCCTGAAGATAGTGCATGGGTTCACAAAGCTCCTGTGAAGGAGGCTGAATTTGATTTGGAGTGCACGTGAAACGTTCATGGAAGCAAGGAAGATCTTCGTGAAGGCCTCTACCTCAGGGAGCCGAGATAATCCTGATTAGGAAATGGACCCTTCTATGCTTACAACCTTTCTAGAGACCTGCATGAATTTGTTGCATGATAGAAAGGCTATGAAGGGATTACAAGAACTTATAAATAGATGTGTTGGAAACACTCCGGATGAACCACATGTGGTACGGAAGATTGGTAAGCATAAAGCAAGGACAGGGCATGAGATGATACTCACCGCGAAGATAAGAGAATATGAAATGGATCGGGTTATTCTAGATCTACGGTTAACGCGAATGTTTTTCCAAAATAGACTTTGGAGAGGATGGGGCGACCCACGATGTAGTGGTCTCTGATTCAGTTAAGGATGGAAAATCAGCGGAAGATCATCCCCATGGGATGGCTACAAGGATTAACTGTAGATATTGAAGGTGTACGCGCATTGGTTGATTTTGAAGTAACAGAAATTGTGGATAACAAAAACCCATACCCTGCACTCCTTGGCATGATTGGGCCACTGACATGAACCGGGTAATCAACCTTAAGAAGTGAAAGATGATATTCGAAAAGAAATCGCTTCGTGTAATATTACCCCTAGACACGGAACCAGTCCGCGATTACGAAAGCGATGATGATTTGGACTGCATATATAAGATAACAACGCGATACCAAGATTGGTTGAATCCAACAGCGGATAGACAAATTACATGGGATTGCGAGAGTTCCTGCACCTCAGTCTTAGATGGTAGAATCGGCTACATGAAGTAACTATGTTGAGCTGTAACATGATGACCCGGTCGCTATGTTGTGTGTCATCATAGGTAAGAAGTCTACCCATTTACGATGGCTTGAATGATGTGGATGTGTTTTTTGATGCATTTGAGAGGGAAGTAGCAAAGAAGCAGCGCTTCCAGGCTTTGGACTGGGCATTGCACGCTATACCCACGAGATGGTGGGGTATGCACAGAGTAGTTTTGATGATTGGCATGAGTGTAGGAGGATGATGAGAACATGCTTTGGGAAGCCAAAGGTACGAGTGACATACAAGTATGATGGGAAGGACGATCCATGTGCACACTTGGCCAAATGGGCTAAGGCTTATGGAGTGAAGCCCCAACCTGAACGAGTGCACTTGTTCTGTCACACCTTGGATGTCATCCCGATGAACTGGTATTTGGAGACAGAGCTCCACTATGGCATAGGTGAATGGGATATTCTGCACGAAGGATTCATAATGACGTTCAGCTTCGAAGATGGGTTTGACTGTATTGACGAAGTGTTACAAGAAGTTAAAGCAGCAATATTTAGGATACTGCAGGATCCTTTGGATTTGGCTCAACCCGATTGGACTACTAAGCTTAGCCACGTGCTAGAATGCTATAGCGTGACTACTAAGGAAGAAGGCGTGGACCCATGAAAGATTAATATCCCTGAAACCGAGGGTCACTGCAAGGTCGAGGGATCGCAGATTGAGAATCCTGATATAACCACGCCACTGAAAATGAAACAGGTAAATATTGGTACGGAGGCAGAGCCCAAATTCGCAAAGGTTGGAGATTACTAGGATGATGCAACGGTAGATAAGGTCGTTGAATTTCTCTGTGAATACCAGGATTTGTTCCCTACCAAGTTTATGGAGTTAAAGACGATAATAGGAGACCTGGGCATTATTAAGATTGCGTTAAAACCCGACGCGAAGCCAGTTAAGCAAAGACCTTACCCTCTTAATCCGAAGTATAAGGAGAAGGTCCACTTAGAGCTAGACAAGATGCTCGCGGCAGGCATCATTGAGCATGTAGAAGAATCTGATGGGGTAAACCCAATGGTGGTACAGTAAAAGAGGCAGAAGGATGAGATAAGGATATGCGTAGATATTAGGAAGTTGAATGACGCTTTCATACATGATCCTTTCCCGACTTTGTTCACTGATGAGGTATTAGATAATGTAGGTGGCCAAGAAGCGTATTCCTTCACTGATGGGTTCTTTGGGTACCACCAAATCAAAATCGCACTTGAAGATAGAAGAAAGACGACCTTCGTGACTAAATGGGGATGTTTTCAGTACACTGTAATGCCTTTCAGATTGAAGAACGTGCCTGCGATTTTTTCGCGCGTAGTCATTGCTGCATTCAAAGAATTCATTCATAAGTTTCTGGAGGTGTACTTTAAGGACTGGACTATGTTTGGGTTGATAAAATGCCAAGTGGCAAGTTTACGCTTAATGCCCGATACCTGTTGAAGGTACTAGATTGCGCTCAATCTGAAGAAATGTCTATTTTGTGTTCCTTTTGGGGCTCTATTGGGTCATGTGGTTTGTAGACAGGGACTAATGGTAAATCCCATGAAGATTGCAGTGGTACTTAACTTGGAGGTGTCGAGGAGTGTAAAATAACTGTGTGCAACCTTGGGACATACTGGGTACTATAGGAAGTTTTTCAAGGGCTACGCCCAGATCACCGTGCCTATGGAGAAGTTGTTGAAAAAGAATGTCACGTTCTGTTGGAACGAGAACTGTCAGAAGAGCTTGGATGTATTGAAAGGAAAAATGGTCACCACGCCGATTTTTGTCTTCCTAGATTGGAAGAAGGAGTTTCATGTACATGTGGACGCATCATGTATATCACTGGGAGCAGTATTGACACAAGCCGACGAAGGAGAATTGGACCATCCTATAGCGTTCGCAAGTAGGAGGTTATCCAAGGCTGAGAAGAACTATTCCACCACCGAACGCAAGGATTAACCATGGCATACGCGCTCCAGAAGTTTAGACACTATTTGCTGGGTGGACATTTTAAGATGTATATGGATCATTTTGCATTGAAATACCTTGTCAATAAGCCTATGTTTGGGGGGCGAAGCTGTAGGTGGTTTTTATTGTTCCAAGAGTATGATTTTGAAGTTATTGTGAAGCCTAGATGACTGAACATGGGACTAGACCATCTGTTGTGCATCAAAACGAGGGAAGAGCCCACTAATTTGGAGGAGGGATTGCCTGACATGCAACTATTTGCAGTGCGCATTGTGGATGCTCACTTTGAAGAAATCATACACTTCTTAATGATAGGAACTACCCCAGAAGGCTACACCGTCCAGCACAAAAATGAGTTAGTGGTGCACGCGGTAGACATTTCAGTCATTGCCAGACATCTATGCAAAATGTGATCTCATGAAGTATTACGACGATATGTACCAGAGTCTGAAAGGAGCAGTATCATCGTGGACACTCATGGGGGCACTGCGGGAGGGCATTATGTAGGAAGGGTGACCGCGCAGAAGATTCTACATGTAGGGTTGTTGTGGCCAACCATCCATCAGGATTCAAAATCTTACTACAAGGTGTGTGATGTGTGTCAAAGGACTGGCAGGCCATCGCAGAGAGATAAGCTACCTCTGAACCCACAGATGATGTTTCAACCTTTCGAGAAATGGGCGATAGATTTTGTGGGACCCATTCATCCCCAAGGGAAGAAGACAAGAGTGCAGTACATTATCACTATGATTGAGTATTTGACTCAGTGGGCAGAGGCACAGCCTGTGAAGGACTGTACAGGCACGACCGTTGTCAAGTTTCTCTTTGAGTATGTACTCACGCAATTTGGGTGTCCAAAGTTGATCCAAGTGGATGTTGGTGGCCACCCAACTATCCCACTTGGACCCCCACAACTGTCCCTTTCATTTTTTTTCAGTTTCCTAAATTGTAGCACAATTTACTATTTGTAGCAGTTTCTCGTGTCCTGAACTTCCGGAGCCATTTTGAGGCCTTGAACAACGTTTTTTGGGAAATCTAGGGGAAACATGGGGGCATGGACTAATGTTGCCCTTCCCAAGTGGTAGTGCTCAGATAGATCTTTCTAAGGAGATATTGTACGCGTCAAATAGAGATCGTATGGCAAAGTTACAACCCTGGGAAATTGATGTACCAATTTACCCAAACGGGGCCCATAGTTTAGCGTTTCATCTTCTAGGTGTTAGATTCAGCCTTGTCAGTCCTCCATCAGAGATACAACTCTTTATGCATTTCATTTTTAGGAGTCCCACTCCATTCACTCAACTGCATTCCGCTAGGTGCATGCCATAATCTGACGAAAAAGGTCATGCTAGTCATTTCCCCTCATGTTTGGCTCCTTCTGGCTTAGGTCTTTTGTCAATGATCACTAAAGTCCATGACAGTCAAGGTCTGGTCCTTTAATGGACAAAAGTCATTTTTTATCATTAGGTCTAGGGATTAATCAATTTGGTCTTCAACCATGTCCAATAAAGCCATGCAAGCCAGAGTGAGGCCCTTACAAAGTTATGATTCGGAGAGTTTCATCGTCATGCAGACAAAACTTTGACTGTTCTTCAAAACTCTATTTTGAAGAAAAGTCAAACAGTGTCATTTGTGATAAAATTTGCAAAAAATTCGTCAGTTGATTTCTTCAGGTTCAGTCATGGTTTCTGTGGCCAAATGCTCTGTCATGCAATCCCTGCAAAGAGTGCCGAAAATTTCATCATTTGAGCGAAAATTTCAAAGGGAAAAGTGAAATTCAGTGTTGCATTAAATTAGTGAAAAGTGTCAAAACATAACATTAGCAAAATGGGTTTTTGAAGAAGCAAAAATTTAACCCATGACTTCAAAATCCTTAAATAGAGGTTTCCGCAAGCAAACAAGGTCATTGTGCTAATCAAGGTTATTGAGAAACATAGCAAAGTGTTTGAGAGTGCATAGTGAGTGTTTGGAGTGAAGTTGGAGGTAGTTTCCAGGGTGCAGCACATACACAGAGGGGCGTGACGCACACACAGGGCGCGGCGCACACAGAGCCACCCCACAGTGCAAATTTTCAACGGCCGCGGCGCACTGGGTTTGGCGCATGGCGCACACCCACAAAGGGCCGAAATTGTGCCAAATTTCCTCAAGTTGCTTGTGAAACCCCTCAAATTGACATGTAGGCTCTATATCATGGCTTGCTCATAAAATTTGGTGAATGTTATGGTGGTTCATGGCTATGTTTAATTGCAACAAAACTCATCAAACCAACCACTAAAAAAAACATCAAAGCATGGTTGCTAGGGTTGCAAAATTGTGGTGTTAGTGCCAAGGCTCCGTTTTCACCCCCTCATTTTTCCCTTGCTTGCCATTTTCCCCTATCCCCCCTTTCTCATTTTTCCTCTTATCCCTACCCTAAAACACTACCAAACCCTATTCCCTATCCCCTCCTCTTATTTGTCAACATAACACCCAAAAACCCTACCTTATCAAATACCCAAACCCCCCTACATATCCCTAAACAAACTTCTCCCCATAACCCCTATTCCCATCATATTACTCCCCTTCTAATACTCCCTTTTTCATTGTTCCCCTTGGTGGCAGATATCACAACAACACCTAGTTTCACACCATCATCAAAGGGCAGCCCAAGTACAGTACACACAGCAGTCATGGCATCAAAGCATTCATCAGAGTATGAGATGGAGGCACAAAGTGATTCATCCTCGAAAGAACAGGCTCCCAAGAGGCATCACAAGAGTGGGAAACATGTTAGGGATGAGCCAACTACCCTCACTGAATTGCAGGCCTACCCTCTTGCTATGTCATGCTTCCAGCATCTATCATGTTTTGAATTTTGTCAAAGGGTGGCTAATGTTAGAGTTCATCATGAGTTGGCCCGTATTTTTGTGCTTCACCTACATGGAGGTCAGTCTATCTTGGCCGGGATCACCTTCGCATTGACACTCGAAACTATCTCAATTGCAACCAGCATATCGAATGTTGGAGAACAGTGGCACAAGAAAAAGAAGGCGGATAGGCAACATTATGAGCCTTAAATTAAGGCCAGATTCTTGAGGCAGCTCACAAGAGTCTTTCCATTCATATATTTGAAAGATGAGTATGCTCCACTCATGAAATTGACCATGAAGTACTTCAGTTGTGAGGGGAGGTTCTCTCTTCTATATGCCTATCACATCATGTTGCTCATGCACTTTACCAGGGTGCGAATGAGGAACCTCCCATTTTTCATTTGCAGGAACATAGAGAGGATGAACACCTTCATGCAGCATAAGACCCGTCAGCAGCAACTTAATAGTGTTTATCACTTTGCTCTTATCCGGATTTTGGTGGATCATCAGTTGGGATTGCAGGGCATTGCTTGGGAGGACTTCATCTCCTGTGACCTCTTCAACACTTCACAGATATTATCAAAGGTAGAGCTTGAGATAGGTGGTCCTTCTCATTAGTATGAGTGCCATGAGACCACTACTATGCCAGTATTTGTTACATATTTGAGAGGCAGTAGGCACTTGTTTGCAGTAGCAAATCTCCACCCGGGGTGGAAAGGGCCTCACTTTTGACATCGACTACACAGGTATAGGACAAGGGCAAGAGGCCCATGCATGATGAGGGGCCATCAGGTGAACAGGAGGCCGACTTCATCCTCATTCAGGATGATGATGCAGATGTGGAGAGTGCCAAACATAGGATGACCATCCGGGAGCAGAACATGAAGACTTTTCACTCAATTTAGAGAGGGCCAAATGGATCATCAGGTATTTGGAGCAGAGGAACAAACATCTTGAGGATCAGCATGAGATTATGGAGCTGCAAAGCATCCGTGAGAATCGACAAGCTGCCCAACAAAGGAGGATCGAGCTCACTACCTTGGAGCAAGAGATTAACAATGACCATGAGTCTTGGCTCGAGCAGATCAACATCCATCTTGAGAGACTGCTAGCGAAGGCTGACAGAGACAAAACCATACTGAGGAGGATGGTTTATCATTATAGGGCACCGAACATGAGTGCAAAGGCTCGGATAAGGAGCTTGAAGCCAAAATTGAGCAAAGCAACAAAGAGGCAAAAGAGGCAAAAAGAGCAAGACCGGCTTCGAATCTTGGCTGAAGCCTCTATGGCCTACCATAGTGCCTCTTAGAGAACCTCCAACCCAAATTTCAAGGAATTTGGGGCAATTTTGGTCACATGGCAAAATTTTGGTCACAACAAAGGTTTTTTCTCCCTGTGCGGCGCGACGCTCAGGATTGGGAGCTCCAAAATGGAAATGGCTTGCATTTTGGGATTCTGCATGCAAAATCACGACTACTGGTGCTTGGAAAAGAAATTTAGGCATGATTTGAGTCTACAGGATGTCAAAACACCCAAAAACTGATCTCTCTGCCCCTATCTTGACACACAGGAAGCAGTCTTGGGAGAATGAATATTTGGAGGGGCAAATGAGCACCAAATTCAGAAATTCCACTTGGGTTGGAAAGTAGACAGGCCAGGCTTTCCAACAAGTACACTTGGGCACATTTTGGACTCCTGCAGGTGCCTCAACAAAGCCTCCAAAGTGGCACCGCACATATAGAATTGGGCGTGGTGCATATAGAGAAAAGGGCCAAATTCACCTCCATTTCGCGAAATTTCGATTCACGACTTTCTCCAAGGGGTCCCGCTCATCTATACTTCACTTTTTTTGGCAACTAAGGAAAATTTTAAAGAGTTTGGCTTCTATCCAAGTGGAAAAGGAAGGCAAACGGTCACCCAAAGCCATTTGTCATTTTTGTAACGTCGCACCTGTAGCTAATGGTTGGCTTTCCATCTCCATTTTGTAATGATTCGAGAAACTCCCCAACCCTTGGTCGT
Source organism: Pinus taeda (assembly GCA_000404065.3). Classification (NCBI taxonomy): domain Eukaryota; kingdom Viridiplantae; phylum Streptophyta; class Pinopsida; order Pinales; family Pinaceae; genus Pinus; species Pinus taeda. Next base: position 33,798 of record APFE031435761.1, read on the forward strand.
TCTATCTCCTCATGGCATGTTCTATTTATTTTATGCAAACCATTTGCAAAAGGTTGGTTGGCTTGTAATTTCTGGGAGATTGTGGGAAAGAAACTCTGTTTCTTCATTGTATATTTTGACAGAGGATTAATGAAAGGCAGTGGCTCTGTTTCATGAGATTCATGTGGTTGTGAGTGTAGAAAATGTGTCTCTTATGTTTCATATGTATTTTTTTATGTTTCACAGTTCATTTCATATTCATTTCCAACGAAATTGTCTAAGTTAGATAAGGTAGAATTCATTTTTATTGCTCTGCCTATGGGAAAATTTCATGTTCAGTGTTCTTTCTTCTGTTGAAAAGAATTCATGTACTTATGCCCTTTTCACCCTCCTAAGAAATCTCTCCATTCCGCGCTATCTCAAACTAAATTGCTAGACTTTCTGCCTGTCTTGCCTCATGAAGTAATATGTGCCTTTATATTTCATCCTCTGCTCATTGATGTTCATTGGTCCCATACCATCTCAAAAACTCAATCATTCATAAAAAACTACTTCTTGTATCAATAATTACTTACTAGCCTAAGATCAATATTTCACTGTAAGTCATCTCAGACCATTTCATTTACTTATTCGCTGAGCGTGACTCTGAGAGAGCCCTCTCCTATTCTGGTAGGGCTAGCTACCAGACTGAGCGTGGTTTGTGGTTACTCTGAATTTTGCCTTCCTTCAGCCTAAGGCAGATTTAGCTGCTAACACTAGGGTTAGGTTTTGGAATGTTAAGGGTTTTCCATTTTTTCTCCACAAAAAATAGGCCTTTGAACCTCATTCTAACACAGTTCAGAGGCATGTAGATGCCACATCTCTTCTTAGAGATAATTTATCATCGCCCTAGTTGGTTTATTTCCAATTCTATTTGTAAGCATATTTCAATATTTGACATTAATGAAATGAAGTATTATTTCCACTAAATCTCTATGTTTATGGTTATCTATGTAATTTGTTGCATTCCTGTTTAAGTCTAGATCAGTGGTATCAGAGCGGTCTGCTTTTTCTTTGTTTTTCTTTGCATGTCCCCAACGAGGTCGGGATATAAGGAGTTAGGGCTTGAACTGGTTGAACCTTTGCAAGACAAGCCTTGCAAAACCCAATGGCCTCCCATGGAAGATGAAAAGAAAGATGAGGGAGCAGGAGATCCTATCAAAATCTTGCTCGAAGAAGCCCTCGAGTGACAATGGAACGTGATGATGGAAAACTTTGCCTAGATCCTTCAGCAACTCCCCAGAGGCGACGCATTAGCTTCCAACAACTACTCTGGAAATGCCACATTGTTTAAGGTATAAATTAATTTTGAAATCCCCATATTCGAGGGTAAAATAGATGCAGATGCCGTAGATAAATGGTTAAATCTGCTAGATGGGTATTTTTCTGTTCATGAATTTTCGAGTCGAGAAAAGATTGTTTTCGCTCTTCTCAAAGCAACCCCCCACGTCAAGGATTGGTGGGAAACCTACTACAAGCAGAAGAATGAAAGCACAGGCTCACTATATTCAGCCGCACCCACTTGGGATTCATTTCGGGATGCCATCAAGGAGCAGTACAACCCTATCAAAATCTACGAGGACAAATACATAAAGTGGACAACGCTGCAACAGGGAAGGGACCAAGATGTGCCAGAGTTCACCAACATTTTTCATACCCTTTGCACATAGTTGGGCATCAAAGATTTTGATCTGCATAGTTACTGTTCGGAGTTCGGGGAAAGCAATACAGCTTTCATATCTGTCTTGGCGAGGTAGGATTTGGTATCTGGTAAATCGTGTCTGCCTTGGATCGCCCAAGGCACATCTTCCGATTCTCCAACAGGCACCATAGAGGGAGAAGCCCTCGATTATCCAGCCTTCCATTCGCCGATCCATTTCTCCGCAAGTTTCTGACTTAGAGTGCATAATAAACAAAACAGATCCCTACCTTACCGAAACGAAGAAGGAATCTATGTAGAGAAGCTTCTGGTACTCAAATACCACGGCTGCCTACACAGATACATCCAGGAAGATATGGAGTTCCTTAATATCTCCTCACTCAGCACGATGTACCGATACGCTGTCAAAATCTAGCAAAAGTTCAAACAAAAGAAGCGAGACTTTGGATCTGCAAATCTAAAGACCAAAGGACAAAGCTAAGGCAGGGTGACCCAAGAAAACTCATCAAAGCCACAATAAAAGAACAACACCACGAAGTTGAAAAAGAACACAGGAACAACTTCTCCTCGCCTACAGGGGTACCACACAAGCTTCAAGTGGGCAATAAAGTTTGGTTGCATCTGCAAAAAGGACGCCTTACAAGAGCCCATCGAAAGCTCTGACCACACCAACATGGTCCTTACACCATTACCAAGGCTATGGGAAATAATGCTTTGGAGCACAACATTCCTCCATTCCTTCGATTTCACTGAGTGTTTAATGTGGACCGTCGCCGACCATGCTTCCCACCATTATTGGACACATCAGAGATTGCAGAACAACTCACGAGAGACCTAGCTCAACAGAAGCTTCCTCATCTCAAGGAGAAACTCAACACAATGGGGACCATTGCTTCCTAAGGGGGGGACGAATGATCCAGGTGGATGTTGGTGGCCACCCACCTATCCCACTTGGACCCCCACAACTGTCCCTTTCAGTTTTTTTAGTTTCCTAAATTGTAGCACAATTTAGTATTTTTAGTAGTTTTTGGGTCCTGAACTTCCGGAGCCGTTTTGAGGCCCTAAATGATGTTTTTTGGGAAATATGGGGGCAACATGGCTCCATGAACCAATGGTTCCCTTCCTAAAGTTGTAGTGCTTGGATAGATCCTTCTAACGAGCTATTGTATGCGTCAAATGGAGATCGTATGCCAAAGTTACGACCCCAGGAAATTGATGTACCAATTTACCCAAACAGGGCCCAAAGTTTGGTGTTTCATCTTCTAGGGTTAGGTTTTGGAATGTTAAGGGTTTTCCATTGTTCCTCAACAATAAATAAGCCTTTGAGCCTCATTGTAAGATAGTTCAGAGGCATGTAGCTGCCACATCTCTTCTTAGAGATAAGCTACCATCGCCCTAGCTAGTTTATTTCCAATTCTGTTTGTAAGCATATTTCAGTATTTTACATTAATGAAATGAAGTATTATTTCCGCTGCATCTATATGTTTATGGTTATATTTGTAATTTGTTGTGTCCCCATTTAAATCTGGATCAAAATATTTTGATGAGTGATCGTGGTATGCACTTTTTGAATGAAACAATTAGCATGCTAACAGAGGAATTTTAGGTATATCACTAGAAAAGCACGCCTTATCACCCACAGGCTAATGGGATGGTGGAAGAATTCAATAAGGTACTGGAGAATGTGCTGACCAAGGTTTGTAGTGCTCAGCGAAATGATTGGGACCTGTACATACCCACCGTACTATAGGCATATCGAATGACGTGCAAAAAGTTGACTGGACAAACACCCTTTAGGCTTGTATATGGTGTTGAAGTATTGTTGCCCATGGAATACATTGTGCCTAGTCTATGTATAGTAGCACTCACAGGTATAAAGGATCTTGAAGCCCTGGAAGAGAGCCTTGTGCAGCTTTCTGAGCTTGAGGAAGAAAGGTTTCTGGCTGGATTTCACCAACAGGTCCAAAATCAGTGCGAAAAAGCATGGCATGATCAGCATATTAAGCTGCGCACCTTTAAGGTAAATGATATGGTTTTGTTATATGACAACAAATTTGATAAATTTCCAAGGAAATTCAGAATTCACTGGCTAGGGCCCTATGTCGTTAAGGAGATTATCGATGGTGGAGTAGTTCAGTTGGTTAAATTGAATGGAGATCCCTTCCTAGGAAAGGTGATTGGCAGCCGATTGAAGTCATACACCAGTGATCTAGCCAGGTGACTATATGAGGGTAGCATAGTCTTAGCTCTCCAGGTAGCTAAAATGAGGCGTAGGACTATAAAATACATTGCCCGGGTTGGGGAACTGCGTGATTGGAGGTTTGTACAGAACGAGGAAATGTCACAAGGTTCGTGACATCGCAAAGAGCACTGTGCTACCTAGGGAAACATCGCACAGGTCAGCCAGAAAGTGACCATTAAAGTCACTGTTCATGATTCAACAATAAGAATTCAGTGAAATGGAGTGGGCAACTGACATTTAAGACAAACTTTATGGGTAAGATCCTTGGAAATCTACCACCAATTCGACATTAATGAATTGAATGGGTGTCTGTGGCTAGAGGAGACAATACCTATCACTGACAGGCTGATCCATAGGATCACGTGGCTGCCCTATACAGGGGAAAATCCAGCCATGATGTTTGGTAGAAAAGGTGGCAAGTAGGCCCTCGCAGAGGCCATGAAGGAGAAATTCAAGCTTGTGAAGAAGTTGCAAGGCTATGCCATCTCGAGTATTTGTGACCCTATGGTCAAGGTGGCCACGTAGATTTTGGCAGGAAAAGTTATGAGGAAGTGTCGTGCAGATGAAGTTCCCACACCAGTCGTCACTCTAGCAGCCCAATGCACCGAACGAGTTGAGTTTAATTGGGTGCTATCGCTGTGGTGAGTTCCTTGCAAACTACCGTGAGGCACAAGAGCTCAACAAGACCTTCCACTATGCGTGGCTCTTACTGTCCATTGTGTTAGTAGCCTGGGAGCTACCAGAAGATAGTCAATTCCCCTTAGTTGCGTTGGACCTACCAAAAGAAGCAAAGCACACTTCACTGTGGGTGACCAAGGATTCTCAGCGCATCAAGGACAGCAAGATCTTATGGATCTTGATGGAAATGAACATACGCATGGCTATCAATCACAAACCGCGATTGTCTGCTACTGTGTTTGCCAAACTGCAGGAGTACTCGGAGTTCAAGGAAGACTTTCATTGCGTATAGATTAGGGCACGGAAGGACCCTGAGTAGACGTGGCATGAATTGCCTTACTTGGCAAAGGATGACGCAATTGGTGTAGTTCTTGATCGTTGGCTGACAAAATGGCGCGATGCCTCAGACTTCATGATCGGGTTGAGTAAGTCCGTCATGCAGTGCAAAAAGGAGGAGGACAAGCTCAAGATGGTGCAGCTGGCCAAAAAGAGGAAGAAGGAGGCTGCTGACAAGGTCTAGGCAAAGCGCGATGCTACCCAGCAGGTGGAAAAGTAGACAGGTGAAACAGAGCTTGGCTCTGACAAAGGCGTGAAATCGCCTTCGCTCAAAACAGAGGAAGAAACGTACGAGCAAACAAAGTAGCATGGAGTGGATGTACAGATGGCGTCGTACCACATGAAACATCCAAGAGAACAAGAAAAAGTGGGGGCGCAGAAGAAATTCAAGGCCAATAAGGTGTCGCTGGACCTAATCACATTGGAGACATGGTGCGAGATGTCATCACAAAGGTACTGCAGAAATTTGAGCAACAACAACAACAACTATTGGGGCCATCCAGAGGGGTCTGCAGGAGTGGAAGATCCATGCATCACAGGCTGGCATGGTGTCCACCATCCTACCTATCAGTACTTCAGAAGTTGCCGAGATGCTACATGTGAAGGAATCTTGAGCGATAGCGCTATCAGATGGAGCACTGACCATAGAAAATGAAGCTGACAAGCCCACTGTCAACGCCCTCAAGGGAGGGGGGTTGAACTTGGCAGTTCTCCCTGGCAAGGCGCTCCACCTACTACAGGATGGAGTGATCACAGAGCTGAGCGCCTATGAACATTGCGTTGTGCAGGTGATCAGTGAATAATAGATCAATAATGTGTTGTTGGCCCTACAACAAGACCTTTCCATCACTGCCATGACCAAGATAACTGACCGAAACAAGCGCATAGTTTAGGTCTTGGAGGAGGCATGCCGAATGGTCCCGGAGTTGGCCATTCCCTGTTGCATGAAAATTGTCACCTTGAAATTCTGCAATTAGTGTGAGTCTATCATCACTCATACCTTCCTCCTTTGCAAGTCTTAAATCTCAGTTCTTCATATCAAGCCTTGAAAATAAGAGAAAGACCTTAAAAATCTCTAAAACTCTAGTTCCGCACTTTCTCTTAGCATTACCTGCGGTCCCGCACCTATTGGTCATGTCCCCTACGCACCTGACCACTTTGTATCTGTGTTATGGGTGCGGACCCCTGTAAAAGTTAAAAAGGCACAAGTACATTCTTAAAAACTCACTTTGACTCATTTCTGGAAGCTTCTAAAGGGAATCTTGAGGTGGTAAGTTCGCTCGAGGGTTCATGCATCCCATACCTTAAGGAGCTAACCCCTTCATGTGAGGAGCTTATCCCTTTGAAGGAGGACTCTATCCCTTCAATGGTGGACCTGTAACCTCCTTCCTTTGCACTATAAAATGAAGCGTTGGGCTGGTTACTTGGGAGGTTGGAAACTGAATATTTTTTAGGGTAAATGCTGCTGGAACTTAGTCTTCCTAATTGAGCTTTTGAGAGGAGAGATTACATACCTTTTTATCTCATTTGGAAGAGAGTGAGGCTTGTCAAAGTAGAGGAGATTCCTGTTTGGACCCTGGGAAGAACTTGTACAGCATTAAGGCACCAAAGGTTGTAAAGTTCTTTTATTTCAAAGTTAATACAATCAAGTTTATTTTTCTCAATAAGCTGTGTTTTATGGTTTATTACATGGATTCCTTGATCACCATGATGAACATGATTTATTATATTAGTTATGCAGGTGTTATTTGATGTGTGATTATTTGTGATTGCAGATTCTTAAAAGGAAATTCTTTTGGAGCTGTTGGAGCATGGCTACTACAAACTAGCGTTGGACTTAAGGTAGGGTCTAAAACACCTCTTTAGTTTTTATTAATGAATCGCAATGTGTTTAGAGAAAGGTAGATTTGTTTGTCCTACTTGTTGCTAGATATTTGTTGATACTAGGGAGATCGGTCTTGTCCGCAAGAACGATTTATCCGGCCATCAAGTTAGCAACTCCATTGGGGAACTGGATTTGGTTTTTTAATTTTCCTTTGTCTTTGACTTGAGAAACTTGATTTTTGTTTCTGTTTTTGCTTGATGTGTGTGGGATTGGGTAGTTTTTAGGTCCTGGATTGTTTTTTGTTTTTTAGAAATTTTTAAGAGGACCGCACATTCTGTTTATATTACAGTGCAGACCTCTCCGCACTGTTACTTTACTGCACATAGCGATACCGCATCTGGTTTTACTGGAAGCCTGCAGACCCTATCAAAAACTTTTGAAAAACCTAAAATCTTCTCATCCAGTTAAGTTTAGGTTCTATTTATTACTTTTAGTCTCTGCTCAGATCTGCATATATCCTGTCAAAAGTCTCTCATGAGTAAGTTCCATTGGTGTTGGTTTTAAATGAATTTCTAGGAGTTTTGCATGCTTGGATTGGTTTTCACTCGATCTCTGTAGTGACTTAAAGATTAGAAGCCTAAGAAATCTTAGATCACCCTGGTATTTTTTGCCTTCTTGATGAGTCTGGCTGGATTGTGAAATCTTCCCTTGGTGAGAAATAGATTTTATTTCTCTTTGCAAATCTTTGAACGAACTTGGTCATAAGTTGTGAATTTCATTTTTATAAAAGAAAACATAGTTGGGTGCTTTTTTATTGATTTGTTATTCTGAACGAATTAATCCTTAGTTTACTGATTAACTAAGTAAAACATCCTCAAAAACATTTTAAGCTTTTATTTCGATTAGGTTTTTTAAAGTTTAGATTTCAAGATTAGATTTTTCATAGTTTTGAGTGTATTTTCTAGAAATTATAGTTTCTCTTTTGAAAGAATTGTTTTCTGTAGTTTTGAGTGTTGAAAAGAAAAGGAATTCATTTTTATGAACATAATTAGTAGTTTCGTTTTGAGTTTATTGAAAAATATGAAAAAAAAATTCTTTTCATTTATATGTTGAAGGAAAGATTTGTTTTTCAAGGAATTGCATTCTCAACTCTTTCTTTAGCTAGAGATTCACTGAAAGGAAAAACGAATTGTTTATCATTTTAGATGCAATTTTTAGTGTTTTTGGAGTCGAGTCTTCACACCATCAAGGTTTCATCTCCATACCTATTGACTTAAGAAATAACCAATAAAAATAATGCTTGATTAAAATTGATCTAGCAATCTTTTTATTTCTAGGGCTCTTATCACCAATATAGCTTAGGCTAGTATCTTGGAGTAGGGAGTAATTAACTCTCCAAGATAGTTAAAACAAACAAGTAGCTATACCTTGCGCTAGGAAATAAATCCAATTGTAATTGATATAATCTGGGAATCTCCTCTTAAAGGAGTCAATCACGAGATGATGTCCGAACCTTTGAGATAATCAAGTTTGTCTCATTGGGAAAGATAGCAGATTTCCACATATTAAAAACGGTAAACCTCAGATTAACCATTGTCGAGGAGCCTAGAGTCACTTGTTGGTAAATCTTGGATTAATCATGTCGAGAATCCTTCAAGGGGATTGAGATTTGCTACTCTGCCCTTGCGTGTAGATCAGATCATAGACTGTTCCCCCAGTTCTATTTGTTATTGTTGGTAACCTTAGTGACCATAATCTTAAGATTCTTTCTGAAGGTGACGGTGAAGGACGAGTCTCATTGTACCTGGAGCAGACGTCAACTAGACTCACTTGGACACTCTGGGGGGTTCTCTTCACTTGAGACAGTTTTGTGAAGAAACTTGTGCCAATCTGTTTCATTAAGCAGGTTGTCAAGGTAACTGTTCCAACCGCCATTTCTATATTGAATTCTGCGACGTTGGATTTCATCACCAACTAGTATTTTTGGTACGGAAAGTTATTGTTTGTGTGTGGTTTGAACTCTTAGATTGTTAGGCATGTGATTCAATTGTTTGGTTCTTTAGAGACTTTAGGTGGTTTTATTGAGATTTTCTTTGTTTGCGTGTGAAGTGATTAAATATTTAATCGTGGCTGAATTACTGAGACAATCCCGTAGACTTCAGGGGCAGCCTCCCGAATATACACCAAGTTAGCTTGAAGGGCTAAGAGCTCTTGTAACACCTAGTGACAGTAGAGTTGGGTCACCAGAGGCTAGAGAATCATCTTTAATTATTCACCCTGATTATCAAGTTCCAGCAATAGAGTATATTTCTGAACCAATTTCATTTTCCGAAGTTACTGGTAGTATTTCTCCTACTAGTGAATTAATTGAGGAACCTGAAATTTCTAAACCTGAAACTGAACCTGCTGCTACTCCATCCTTAGGATTTGCTTCTCCAACTTCTAGTGGTCTTGGTTCACCGAGGGTAGGAAGTGTCATTACCCAAAATCTTCCTTCTAGACTCATTTTTATTGAAGAACTTGCTAGTCCGGACGAAGATATCACTCTCCCTGAAAATCAACCAACTTTAGAACTTAGGGAGCGTAAATCAATCTTCTACAATCCTTTTAGAAGTGACGCTTGGTACGTATCATTGACGAGATTTTTAGAAAATCCGGGTCTTGCTTCTTCACCACCTCGTATTCCTTTTCATCCTATGCCTAGAGGTTATTATCCTCCTTCGAATATGTGAAATATTCGAAGGAGGATATTTCATCAAGCACTTTCCTCTCTTCAACATAGCACGGTTGTTCATGGGTGATAAGGGAAGGGAGGAGGGGTTTGAGATGATTGGAAATGGCCTTAGAGATTATTTTATAGATAACGTTACATAAGGCTATTGGGTGGAAATTAGAGGGAGACAAGTCCTTGAAGGATTTGGGCATGAAAAAGATGAAAGTGGCATCAAAGGGCGAGAGTAGTGATGCCGAGAAACAAGAGTGTTCTACAACCAACCAAACATTCGTGCCAAGAATAGGCTAATAAGATTGGAAGAATTCAGTTGTGAATCCATATGGGCTTGAGGCTTTGTCTCTAGGCATATTCATAACCACTTATTTCACTTCTTGACAGGATATTTCCTTGAGTAAGAGGGAATTATACTCTTTAGTCACCAGCATGGGGATATGTTGTGTTATTTTTTGAATTTTATCTCACCTATAAAAAATTAGATTAGTTAAAAGAGAGAAGTATTGGGAGAAGACCTAGGTGATGTCCTCATGATTATCCATGTCTTGATTGTTCTCATTACAAATGCAATGAATATGAGTTTTATTCCTATAATGGTGCATTGATCCATGAAATAATTTGGTGTTGCACTCCCCTTCTTTCATCCATTTCAGCTGAGATTTTTTATTGTAAATTATTTCCTCTAATTGTTGCCTCAATTCCATTTCTTTTGTTAATATCACTTATGTTCTGCCTTCCTGAATAATAGCTTGATGCAGCTCACTCATTTTTCTTTCCAATTGTATTTTATCTTTGAAAATATTTCTAATGTCCTTGGCATTCCACTCCTTTATTTTGTGCTTGATGTATTTGAGGCTTTCTTTCAAGTGACACATGATGCAACCCAATATGGGTTTCGAATCATACCACTAGGTCTCCATATTAGAAATTAATTTTGGATGGAGAAGCAAGAAAGCTTCAAAGTGGAAAGGCTTGTTGCGAGGCGAGCAAGTCTAGCCCAGGTGAAGAGCACTAGGTCAATGGTCTGATCCATAGTTTGGTATAATTGAAGCCTCCATTGTGATATCTACAAGGAAAAGGGATTATGAGACAAAAACTGGTCCAACCTAGATGAAACCTATTGTGTGCCACCCCTTTGGTTGTTCCAAGTGTGAATTCCATCAGTAGTTTGAATATCTATCATGTCAGAATTATCTATGAAAGAGTTAAAGAGTACAACTTCTTCTTTGAGTCTTCTTATACCACCCCATTTTTCTTGTACGGAATGAATGAGATTAAAATCCACCCTCCCCCATAATCCAATGACTTGGATCGATTAGGTGAGTAATGACTGAAATATGGGCTATAAAGGTTCTTTTTTTGAAAGAGATTTGAGGACCATAGACATTGGAGATGAAGCCCTGTTGTGAGGAACCGATAGGTTGAAAATGAGAAATAAGGATTCTAGCAAGGGAGAATGAGTCTCTTAGAATAAAATTTGATGGGTGCCAAAGCATTTTGAAAACTCTCAATGCCCCAGAAGCACATTGGGATATGACATCACAATTTCTACATAAGTAATTTATTATTTGTCTTAGACTATCACTAGCGCATTTAATCTCTTGAAGAAACATAATATTAGGTTTTTCAAAGGATATTTTTTTCTTAAGGACCCAATGCTTGGATTAACCATTTAGGCCCCTATCATTCCAAGATATGACCTTCATCATTAATATTTTTTGAGAGGGGTGAATAGGGTATTCATGGGAGAAACTCTTCCTGAATTAACCAAAAATTCACCTAGGTATTGGAGAAGTTGATTGTTATATTTGTGACCTTTTCTCTTAAGCTCTTTGGTTGAGATGGAGTAATCCCTAGGGGAATTTTTTTCATACCCTATGAGGAAAAGGAAGGGGAAGGAGAAGAAGTAGTACCTAGAGTATTGACCCAATGGAGAAGCAACTCTTGATGTTGAAGATAGGTTCTCACGACAATTTGAATCTAATCTTCTTGGATGGTAGATGGGTCCTTATTCCTCCATTCCTTTGCAATCTTCTGAAGGTCTAGGTTTTTAGATCCAAATATTCTAATTATTATTCTTCCATTGGAGTTTGAGTTTCCTAGTCAAGATATATGTGCTCTAATGTAGGTTCGTGACACTTAGGGACCTAATCAAACTTTGTGTTGGGCAAGTCTCCTTGGGTGGGAGGATCCTGAAGATGTTTGGTTGATGGTGTTTCCTAGGGAGGCATATCTTTGTCCTTCACGTGTTGAAGGATTATAAATCAATTTTAGCCTTGATATCCTTGCCCTGAAGAGCCTTCTCCTCGCGTCTTAGGAAAATTCTTGCATGTGAAGTGATTAAATATTTAATCGTGGCTGAATTACTGAGACAATCCCATAGACTTCAGGGGCAACCTCCCAAATATACACCAAGTCAGCTTGAAGGGCTAAGAGCTCTTGTAACACCTAGTGACAGTAGAGTTGGGTCACCAGAGGCTAGAGAATCATCTTTAATTATTCACCCTGATTATCAAGTTCCAGCAAAAGAGTATATTTCTGAAGCAATTTCATTTTCTAAAGTTACCGGTAGTATTTCTCCTACTAGTGAATTAATTGAGGAACCTAAAATTTCTGAACCTGAAACTGAACCTGTTGCTACTCCATCCTTAGGATTTTCTTCTCTAAATTCTAGTGGTCTTGGTTCACCCAGGGTAGGAAGTGTCATTACCCAAAATCTTCCTTCTGGACTCACTTTTATTGAAGAACTTGTTAGACTAGACGAAGATATAACACTCCCTGAAAATCAACCAACTTTAGAACTTAGGGAGCATGAATCAATCTTCTACAATCCTTTTAGAAGTGACACTTGGTACGTATCATTGACGAACTTTTTAGAAAATCCGAGTCTTGCTCCTTCACCACCTCGTATTCCTTTTCATCCTATACCCAGAGGTTATTATCCTCCTTCTATATGTGAAATATCAATTTAGTCGCTCAAAATGCAAGCCTGAGTTCTATCTTTGGGTATTATATGTCTTTTCCTCCCATAATCTTATACAAGTTCAAATTTGTCTCATAACATTTGCATGAAGTCCATATATGTGTCTTAACAATTGCATGATGATCATGATGGATTCATACTTATGCATAAACTATAAGAAACATTGTCATAATTGAAAAGAATGACTAAAATCCAAGAAAACATTTAGGGGTTAATTTTCATAGGTGGGCTAATTTTCAAAGCTTTTTCCAACAAAAAGATTCACTAATTTACATTTTTTTTAAACATGGTTTGCCCAAATTTTACTTTGAAAATACCCAGAACTTCATAAAGATACTATACAAAAGTATTATAATTTTGAATATTTTTTCAAAAATATTTCCAAACATTTTACAAATTGCATAATATTGACTAGTGAGATTCGCTAAGGCTTCTAAACTATAATATAAATTTACATCCTTAAAATTTTCCCTAGTAAAATATTATGTTTATTATGAAAAAGCAGAGAGTAAAACTATAAAAATGGGCTTAGAACCACTAGCAACCACCATGCTCCACATAGGTACAACAATAAAATCATCTAATAGTAGCAACATGGCAATATGTCGTAGGGCAACAACAAATACATATCCTCATCATCATGAGGCTAATTAACCATCAACTTAATGCATCATCAACTCAGATCATGAACAACAATAGAAAAAACAACAACATTAGGAGCATATGAACCAATATAGATAATCTCTCCTATATGTTCAAGCAAACATATATCCAAGAAATACTAGGAAACAACAACAATAGCATAAGATCTAGAAATGTAGCACCTTCAACAACACAGAAACTCATCATCTCCTCAACATAGGTGAACAACATATCATGAATGAGGCACAAGCATCAAGTTATTGAGCAACAAATCATCACCAAAAACAAGATGTATACTCCATATATGAGCAGAAATATAAATCATCATGGTTCATCCACATGAGTGCATAATATCTCATCCATCAACATGCATCAAGATATCATGAGCAACAACATGATACATCTAGAATAGAAACTATGAACAATAAATTGCATACTCTATATGAACTATCTCCAACATATCATCTGATCTTCCATAGAAGCTACACAACACATGACATAAATATCATCTAGCAGTATAATCATCATCAATATACCAACTATGTCATGAAAAACATGTGATCAACGGAAATAGATGAAGTTACAGACGCATTTGGATGGTGACCTCTCCGTAGAGAAGCTGTTGGAGAGTCTTTGTCGTGGCCTCGTATGGCCCTACCACAGATTCTACGATCGCCTCTAGCTCCTTCACCACATCGCCCATTTCAGGATGATTCACAGCCGAATCCCCAACGCAGCGCAACGATAAGCTTACGAGACTTTGAAGAAGTGCTTGAGAAATTGGGGAATCTTTGAGAAAGGGGTCCAGTATGTGGCGTCGGACGGCATTCACTCCATCGGTATCCATCGTTGTCTTCACCTCTCGGACCAGATATTTTCCACCTTCAATTAGGGGATGCTGAGACGTTAGAATTTCCAGTAATACAACACCAAAACTGTATACGTCGCTCTTGTGACTCAGTTGCTGCGACATGTAATACTCTGGATCCAAGTACCCCTGCCAAACTCATTATTGTTCAGCATTTCACCATTGAAAGCTAGACGCATTTTATAGTTATTTTATTTTAAAAATATTAGTGGTAACAAAATATGAATTAACATTTCCCTAATTCAACCCACTCATTCAAATTACAATGTTTAAAATAATCCATCCATACCAATTAAAGTTATTCACTCAACTAATTTAACTTGGATTCAGATTCATGCAAATACATCCCTAAGTTTCCGTGGAGAGTCTATGGCAGTTGTAACACTTTAGATCTGGAAAAGTTGGAAGTGTGCTCATACTTACAATGGTTCCTTTGACTTGAGTCCATACATAATTTGTATTCCCGGTGTCAGCAAAAAGTTTGGAAAGTCCGAAGTCGGCTACCTTGGCAACCATGTTGTCGTCGAGCAAGATGTTGGACGACTTCACGTCTCTGTGTATTATTGGGGGATCTGCATGCTCGTGAAGATATGCCAATCCCCTCGCTGCCCCTAATGCGATATTCATCCTCTTGCTCCAATCAAGACGACTTCCAGTTTTTCCTGTTAATTGAATGGACAAAATACTTTTGTTGAATCGCGGCCAATTTCTCTGGTGAGCTAATCAAATAGACAGGAACCAAAAGAGGATGAGACGTGAGAAGAAAATTCCCTGAGAGATTATCTCTCAGCGTTCCATTTGGGATGTAGTCATATACAAGCATTTGCTCCGAGCCTTCCTCGAAACAAAATCCAACGAGTCCCACCAGATTCTTATGATGAACGCGAGACAACAGTTCTAGTTCCGTCCTAAATTCTGCAACACCTTGGTTAGACTCTTTCTTCGCCCTTTTCACAGCCACAATTTGTCCGTCATCGGGCAGTATTCCTTTGTACACCTGCATATCCGTACGAAAATCACATGAATTCAGTGAGTGATCAGATACTCAATAGAACATCTGGCACATAGGTATCTTTGTTTGTCTTGGTTTTTTATAAATGTAAGAAAATAGTTTAGTGATTCGATGCAGAGATACTTGGCCATAACTAATATCGCAAATTATTCCAGTCATTTTTACAAGTTTCAGCATTTGTCAATAGTATCAGTGACTTCTTCAAAATAACAGGGACGAATCTGATAGTGTACGTTTTGACAGTTTGAAGTCATATTGTTGAAGAGTTGTTTTGTTTTGGAAATAATAGTGTACGTTTTGACAGTTTAAAATCATATTATTGAAGAGTTGTTTTGTCTTGGAAATAAGTGTGTACAGTGGGAAACATCCGATGTTTCCAGTCAATTTAAAACAATTTTTCTTGTTGAATTTGTAATTTCAACCGCGCGCGGGCCAGCATTTAATGCACCTCAAAACCACCCAGCAAAACCACAAACCACCTAGAGGCATATCGCACCACTTTTGGTTGAAGGTAGTTTCCGTACACAAGAGCTCCGATACAACTTGGAGCTGACGCGTGGATGAGGCGTGACATCAGCCTCTGACATTTATCGGAAGGTAAATGTCGACCAAAAAGGGCCTTCCGATATTCATCTCCTTCGTCCGATGTGCTCCTCCATTCTCCGCCGTTGATTGCTCCAAGCTGCATGCGGCCAACATTAAATATTGTGTGGAATAAAGTTCGGTGAAAAAGACCTTCCAATATTCACCTCAGCCGTTTGATTCGAGGAGGGGAAATCAACGGTTGACGTGCATCATGAAGCTGCATACGGACCCGCATCAAATCAAATTGCGTGGAGTAAAGTCAAATTGAATTTTGACCATACCTTATTAAAGTTTTGTCATAACGCGTAGGTGTATTTTTAATTTTCAATAGTTACGGAAGTATGGGCGTGGATTAAATACTGGCATGGGCAATGTCACATGTTTTTAATTTTATTGTTTTTTTTTAATTTTTATGGCCGTAAGTTTGTTTTTAATAGAACAAGTAAAAACATAGTTGTGTGGTTGGTCAATTCGGGAAGTAAAAAATGTAAAAATGCACAGCAGTGCAGGAGGGAAGGCCGAGAGGTGAAAGAGGAAAACCAGAGGGAAGTATGTATCAAAACCATGAATTGTTTCACACAGCAGTGAAAAGGTAAAACAGTAAATCCCCGTAATTTTTGTTTTCACACGAATGTAAATGAAATTTTTACACACAGTGGTGTAAAATTTCAAAGGAGACAGGGTAATTTCTTTTGTAATGTTTTGTGAATCCCTCTGAGTGAAAGAGAATGAATATGTATCAGTCATTTTCATTTTAATGAATACAAAATCTTTTATGGTGGTGCAATACTCTGTTCTGAGTAATTTTTTTAAAAAGACTTCTCTGTGCAAAAAGATCCTGGAGTAAAGGAAACAGAGCATTGCCTCTGTGTGTTTTATTTTTTGTGTTTTTGGGATTTTACCAGGAAAATCCCCAACAGTGGTATTAGAGCAGGCTTAGGCTCTTTGAAGGTGACAAAGAAGCTGAAGGGAGGAGTCTTTTGGTTGCAGCAGTCAGTTGTTTTAAAATATACAGTCAAGAAATTGAAGCATAACTAAGGAAGCAAGGAATGGCCAGCACAAGTACTGGTATGGGTATGTTTAACACCCAGCTCCCACAGTTTAATGGGAAGAACTATGACTATTGGGCAATAACCATGAAATCCCTGTTTGCCTGTCAAGATTTATGGGAATTAGTTCAAGATGGTTATGAAGAACCAGCAGATGAAAATGAGTTTAATAGATTAACTCCAGGAGAGAAGGATCTGCTGAAGAGCAATAGGAAGAAGGACTCAAAAGCCCTTGTATTTTTGTATCAAGCAGTGGACCAGAGTGTGTTTCCAAGGATAGCAGTAGCTAAGACATCTAAGGAAGCATGGCAAACCCTCAAGACAACCTATCAAGGCATGGAGAAAGTGAAGACAGCAAAACTACAGTTGCTGAGGAGAGATTTTGAGAATTTGAACATGAAGGAGTCAGACAACATTGACTCATTCTTCACACATGTAATTGGTCTGATCACACAGATGAGGACTCATGGAGAAACCATTGAAGAAAGGAGGATTGTGGAGAAAATATTGAGGGTCTTACCCTCAAAGTTTGATGCCATTGTCACCACCATAGAAGAGACAAAGGATCTCTCAAACTTTTCAGTTGATGAACTTCATGCATCACTGAT